>JARPZY010000016.1:26747-262504 GCA_036172905.1 Meloidogyne graminicola | reverse complement strand
AAAGAGAGTAGAAAATTCCCCTAAAAAAGTTGTCCCCTATTTAATCAAATAAAATAACAAAAAATTTAAAAATATATATTTTTTTTAAATTTTTACAAAATAATAAACTATTTAAATATATTATGGATATGTATTTTAATTAAAAATAAATAAATTTAACCCTTCCAATATCGATAAAAGCAATACATAAATATTATAAATAAAACACAAAGAATTAGGAAAAGCAACCAATCTTCATCTAATCTTTTTTCTATCATACGTAGAGTTGTGTTGGAAAGTCCAAACTAAAAGTTTAAAAAATTATTTAAAATGAAGACTTTTTTAGAGGATTTGAACCTTTCAATACTCAAAAAAGTCAAGAATTAAACAGTAACCAATCTTAAGTAAATATTTAGGTCAAGATAATTTCTAAAAGTCCGGGTCCTAATACAAGTATTTTTGAACATTCTAGATTCAATTAGAAACTAATCTAAGTAGCTAAACTAAATCTAGACTTTCAAAATTATAAAACAAAAAAAGAATAACAACTTAAACTCTAGTTAACAAATCAACGAATTTAATTAACCAAAAATAAATTAAACAAAAATTAAACTAACCATTTGACCAACATCCAAAATTTTACGTTTAACTCCTTTTAATTCATAATGCTGTTCTCTTAAATGTCGAAGAGTATTTTCTCCTTGCGCCAAAAGATCGTCTAAAGCATTATTTGAATGTTTCAATCTGTCATTAAAATTAAGTTCTTCTCCTTCTAAATCTAATTTTGTATCATTTTGTTTGTTAAATCTTGAAGACATATAATTTATATTTTTAATAAACTAAAACATAAAAAATAAAATGAAATTATTTAACAAAAAATTTCAGATTTAAAAAAGATGTTTCAGTGCCAAAAAAATTAATCGTCATTTTAGTGCTAAATAAATTAAAGACTAAATACAGTTTATATCCATAAAAAGATACTTGTTTGATAGTGAGCTATTATTTTACTTTTTATTTTTGATTTGTAATGAAATTTATAATAAAATGTTTTAATTATTAAAAAAACAGATACAATCTTAAAATTATTTATTTAATTTAAAATTTATTTTTTCCAATTATTTTTATTTTCTTCCCCTAAGCATTTTCCCTCCTTTTCAATTTCCTTCCTTAATTAAATTAATATTTGATTTCCCTCAAATTTTCTCTTTCCTTCAGGCATAGGCACACTTTCAAATGCCTAAAGCTGATTTTTGATTATTGTTGTATTTTTATATTTAATTTAATTAATTTAATTAAATCTCCTTCTATTTCAACTGTTTATTAGTTTAAACAAAATAAATTAATTTAATGAACTAGTTACATTAATGGATTATTAAAATAACCTTGATATTTAAGGATAATATTTTCATTTAATAAAAAAATAAAACTTTCATAAGATTTTCTAAGAAAAAAAAACATAATATACCCTTCTTCTTCTCAACTAGAGACTTTTAATTTTATTTCTTAATATAAAGTCTGGAAAGTAAAAGTCAATTAAAATTAATTATTTCTTCATTCCATTAATTCCTTCATTTTATCAATTGACAGACTTTTCAAATTTCCGGATTGGATGAAAGCTATGGACAAAAATCTTTTCAGTCACTAGTAGCAACCATTATATGCGCGTAAAGGGGAAGAAGATTAAAACTATAGAAATTGTAAAAGTAATTTAAATTATTGAAGCCTAGGGTTTTCTATGTGTGATTTAAAGAAGCCTTAAAATTATTAAGAAAATTAAAAAGAAAATTCTTTTACTACTCTTTATTTTATTTCCTGGTCACTAGAGTCTTGGAAAATATCTCAACAATGGATAGAAAAATTAATTTATTTTAGCTATTATTTTATAGAGAAAAAAATTAGCTATAAAGTAGGATAAGAATTAAATAGCATGAAAATTATTTAAATGTAAAAATTAATTTTTAAAAATAATATTACTTTTGAGTCTAAACTTTTTGTAATAAAAAATCTAAAAAATAAATTTTTTATAAAAAATAAATAAATTTAATTTTATTATTATTAATAAACCAAAAAATTAATTAATTCATAAAATAAAATCGAATATGTAAAATTATTACCTTTTTGTTCCCTTTCCTCTACATTCTTGTTCCTTTTCCTCTACTTAATTTGTTTTTTCTTCTCTTCTCTATTCTGATTGGTGTTTATATAAACATTTTCTCTCAATAAAAAGACACGCCTTCCTTCTATTCATTACAGCAAAAAAAACATTTTCATCTATCCCTTTAAATAATTTTTTTTAAATTTTTACACGTTTATAATAACGGTTAAAATGAATAAATAATATTTTTAATAATTTTCCTTTATTTATAATTTTCCTGAAAAGGTAAAAAAAATCAATTAATCTTTCCCTTCTTTGATCTAAACTATAAGAGGATTACCAACTTATTAAATATTTAATTATTTATTTTTTTTATCTTCTTAACAGCTTTTCGTTTTTTTTTATCCCCACCACCACCCTCTCTCCCAACCCCTTTTGTTTTCCTTAATATAATAATCCGATTAATAAATAAATAAATAAACACGGAGGGGATTTAAACGGAACTTCTTAAATAATTAATCAAATCCTTTAAATATTTAACACCTTTTGTTATCGATTATTTAAGAGAACAAAGGGCTTATTAGGAATTGATTTTTTTATAAAACAAAATACTTTTTTTCGATTAAATTTTAAAGACTCAAATATCCCTTAAAGTTTCTGAGTCATCTTTAACCCAACTAAATAATTAATATACTTTAGTATACTGTATTAATAATTATTTCTTAACGTCTTCTAACAGCCTTTTTTTATTAATGGCTACAGTATACTTTTTATTCATTTTGAAATTAAAATGATTGAAGAAAATGGCAAATAAATTAGCTAAATAAATACGTAGAGAAAAAAATTATATATTAAGCATGTGACCATAAATTTTTAACATTTTTTAAATTTATTAAATTCTCTCCCTATTCTTTAAACTAACATTTAAATTAACCTTTAAATATATTCAATAAATATCCAAAATTTTATATTAATCTCTAAAGATGTATAAAATATTATTATTATCAATTATTATGTACTAGTAATGATTTATTTAATTTTGTTTCAATTTTTCCCTAACAAATTTACTCTTTCGTTTATTGTTTTATCAATTTATTTCACTATATTTATTCTTGTTATTTTACTCCATTTATTACTAATCCTCTTTTTTTTTGTTAATATTGCTCTCGACGCATTTGTCGATCGCGCTTTGACAAAACTGTTGTATCGCGACATTGAACAAATAAAAATATAAATTAGAGAATGATTGGGTGTGAATAATGTTTTAAATAAAAGGGGACCTACTATATTATTTTAGAAAATACAAAAATATGAATAATAATTTGGTAAAACATTAAAATGGTTTGTATAACTTTCCGAAAAACATTGTCCAAACATTTCGATATTTATCCGGAAGTTTTAAAATTGTTTTTTTAGCATCTTACGGTTTTATCAATTTTCGACAAAACAATGATTTTTCCTGAAAACATTTAAAAACATAGTTTTAATTTTCCTGAAAACATTTAAAAACATAGTTTTAATTTTCCTGAAAACATTCCAAAAACATCGTTTTACTTTTTCTGAAAACATTCCAAAAACATAGTTTTAATTTTCCTGAAAACATTTAAAAACATAGTTTTAATTTTCCTGAAAACATTCCAAAAACATCGTTTTACTTTTTCTGAAAACATTCCAAAAACATAGTTTTAATTTTCCTGAAAACATTTAAAAACATAGTTTTAATTTTCCTGAAAACATTTAAAAACATAGTTTTAATTTTCCTGAAAACATTCCAAAAACATCGTTTTACTTTTTCTGAAAACATTCCAAAAACATAGTTTTAATTTTCCTGAAAACATTTAAAAACATAGTTTTAATTTTCCTGAAAACATTCCAAAAACATAGTTTTAATTTTCCTGAAAACATTCCAAAAACATCGTTTTACTTTTCCTGAAAACATTTAAAAACATAGTTTTAATTTTCCTAAAAGTATTGTAAAACATGTTTCTGGATAAACTTAAAAATTTAGTAACCATTTAAAAACATTATTACAGAAAACATGTTACAAATAATGTTTTTAAAACTTCCGGAAACATTGAATTTGTTTTTAATTTTATTAAAAACTTAAAAGCGCATATATGTTTTTGATGCTAAAAACTGTTTTAGTGTTTGATATGCAAAACACTTTAATAATGGCGCACAACTTATTAAAAATATGAGAGTAAATTTATAAAAGAAGAATATTTGAAAAAAGGGTATAGAAGTATTATAATGATAATCCGACAATGATGATGAGCTGTTCTATATTGATGCTCAAATTATTGTTGAATTTTGGTAATATTTAATGAAAAAATAATCAAATGAAGGACAAATAAAAAATTAAATATAAAGGGGAAAATAAATTTATTAAATAATTAAGATAAAATGGAAATTTTAAAAGTAAAATAAAATTTTGAATTTTGTGGGAATTGTATGTAAATATGTGTCCTTTTAATAAAGAATAAACTTATACTAATAAATAGCTGCAAGACTTTATTAAAAAATTCAAAAAAATCTTAATTCTTTCCCTATTTTCTTTGCAATTTTTAATAAACTTTCAGATCTCCCATTTTTACCAAATCCTTATTAAATATAAAAATAAATGAGAAAATTGCCTTTTCCCATTGTTTTTTGATCACCTAAAATTTAAAATTACAACAGAGAAATACAAACGAGGGATGATAAAATATCAAAGATTAGACTCTAATGACACATTAAAAAATAAATTAACTTGCATAACAGGCACTTTTTATTTAAAAATACAAAAAATGAATAGGGAAAAATAAAAATATATATATTATTCACATTTTAAGTCTGATCCTTTTTAAAATTATCAAAGAATATTTTGGGCACATTCTACTTTTGTATTTATTTTTTTTTATCGGAAAAATGCACAAAAAAAAAACAAGGACGAGGAATACATAAATGTACATATAATAATTGTAATGGCAAAAAGGGAAAGGAATTGGGAAGAAAAATGAAGAGGAGATTGATAGGCATAACAAAATAAACATATATTAATTTTTTTTTTCTTTTGCCAATGGTCACTTTTAAACGATCAAATAAATATATAACCTTAACTCCTCCTTCTTTATTAAATAATTTTTATAGTTTGTTTTGCTTTTATTTTTTCGTTAAGTAATATGCTTGAATATTTATTGTTTAATATTTGTTTAACTAATTTAATAATGTTTTAGGTTTTGATATTTCTTACTTAAATATTATTTTATTTTTTATTTAAAAACTTTCAAAACAAATGGATGTTTCAACAAATAATGTTCAACAAGCATACGCTGCAGGTATTTTAAAACATTTTTTAAGAAAATAATTTTCCGGAATAAACCGAATGTTTTGAGATTTTCATAAAAAACATTGAACTCTGTTTTTTATTAAAATACATTATTTATTTTTTTTTCAAACATGTTTTCCGGAAACATTCTACTCATAAACATTTAAATAAAAAACAAGTTTTCAAACAGAATTGATGAACTTCCGGAAAGTGTTTTAAAAACATTTTAATGTTTTTGAATGTTTTTTTTTTGTTTAATTTAATGTTTTACATATAAACATTACTGTTTGTAAAATTGAAAAACATGTTTTAATTATTACATAAAAAATATACAAATGTTTTTCCGGAAAAGTTACCTTTAATTTTGAATTTTTATTTTAGCTGCCGCCGCAGTAAATGGTATTTCACAACAACAAAACAATTCTCCTGGGGCTTTTGCAGCAGCTGCTGCAGCATATTTTAATGTTACAAATGGAGGAGTTGACACTTCAGGAGGATGTAAATTAAATAAATAGATGAAAATATTTTTTCATTTTTAAGCTCTCCAACCTAGAAAAAATCGACGTGAAAGGACAACTTTTACTCGAGCCCAATTAGACGTTCTTGAAGACCAATTTAATCAATCTCCATATCCTGATGTTTATTTAAGGGAACAAATCGCTAATCGAATTCAATTACAGGAATCTAGAATTCAAGTAAATTATCTTTTTTCCATTGACCTAAAGAGTTTAAAAATAAAAACTAGTAAATATAATAAATCTCTTTTGAAATTAAATACTTTTATTTATTATGAACGGAATAAAGGGGAAATAAAGAAAATTTAAAAGAAAAACTCAATTGGTTTAATGTTTCACTTTTTTTGTTCAATTTATTCCGGAATATTTCAGAATTCTGATTTTCTCATTTTTTTTTTCAGGTTTGGTTCAAGAATCGGAGAGCAAAGGCATGTTTTTCTGATTTTTATTTTTATTAAAAACATTCCACTTTTAATTAAAGCAAAGACAACAAGACAAACAAACAAAACCTAACAAACCTCAAACAGTTGCTGCAATGAAAACTGCACGTATTGCAGCAGCAAAAGCTGCTATGACTATAAAAACTGAAGATATTAAAAGAGAAAATAATGAAAATAATATTTCCATAAATAATGAGGTAAAAAATTGAACAAATGATAATTTTTAATTAAAAAATTTTTTTAGCACCAACAACCTCAATCAATTGGCGATTATGTTTCTAGCCAACCAGGTATGCTTCGAGCACAGGATTATCAATGTAATTTTATAAATCTTAAAAATATAGTTATAATCTTGAAAAACAAACTTTATTTAATTTTAATTAATTACATTTTTAGCATTTCTTTGGTATAATCCTTCAATTGGTGTACCAGATATTAGCACTCATTTATTGACTCATGGAATAGATGCCTTAAACAATACAAATACAACACCATTTACATTACCTAATAATTCAAATAATTTATCTACAAACCAATTAAATCAGAACAATTTTTATTCTGATTATTCTTTGGTTGTTCCTTCCACACTACCCCTTTGTTCCCTTCCCTCTACAACTAATATTATTCCAACTTCAAACAACATTTCAATAACAACAAATAATTGTCTTCCAACACCAAATTATTATTTAAATAATGATAATTATAATTATTATGGAAATGCTTTACATTGCCATCAAAATTTTTTAAATAATACTACATCATCTTTACTACGTTATGAAGCTGATATTGGTGGAGGAATTATTGAAGGGAATAATAATGTTATTTAATTGAAATAATTTATTAAAAAAAAAAGAGCTTTTCATTTAATATTTTATTTTATTAATTTTATACATATTCTATAGTTTTTACTATATAAATATTTTTTTATTTGCTAATTTTCTTACATTTAATTGTACAATAAAAAAACGAATAAAAAATGATTAAAAATAAAAATTTTATTTTTTGAATTTTTTAAAATTTAATTTTTTAATAACGTTCTCTATTTTCTCTTTCTTGCTGTTGTCTATGCATATTAGTTGAAGCCTAAATTAAATAAATAAAAATTATTTTTTAATGGGTGGGATAATATTTTTCTTTGATTCTAATAATTAATTTGTATTATTAAATTTTCTTATTTTAGAAGATTTTGTTTTTAAATAATAAATTAAAAGTACCGCAGACGCTGCTGCTCCTGCAGAACTAGCAGCAACAGAACTAATTAAAACTGGTACAATTGCTACACCTTTCTTCTTTCTATTTAATAAAATTTCATTATTATTAATATTATGTTTTCTATGTTTATGATTTTCATTTTCATTTAAATTTTCTTCTTTTTTATTTTCTTCAGTATTTTTATCAAATTTTTTTTCTTGAAATTCTTCAACTTTAGACAATATTTCTACAGCTCCATGAGGTTTTACTTCTTCATTTCTATATTTTTTACGTTGTTTAGTAGCTGATTCACAAATTAAAGCTAATAAAATTAAACAGAATGCCAAAATATTTAAATTTTTCATTTTTAAGCTAAAAATTAATTTTTAAAAAATTAAATTTAACAATAATTGTTTAAACAAAATAAAAAAAACTTTAATAAAATAAGCTTAAAATAAATGAAAATAAATAATTCTCATTGTGGTTCATATTTAATAGAAAATAACACTTTTAAGGGGGAAAAAGCTAAGAGAATAAACAAAAAATAATTTCACAAATATCAACATCGAAAAGATCAACACATCAAAAATTGTAAAACCTAAGGAAATTTGAGCATTTTTTCCAACTTTTCCATAAGAAAAATAAACTTTTTTTTCCTTTATTTCTTTTTTTCTTTTAAAACTTAAGTAGATGAAGGAAATAAAACTTAAGTGTATTAATAGTTAATTATTAAATAAAATAATATTCTTTGGAAATGTTGATATTTTGGGCGTGTATAAGGAAATGAAATTGGTTTTTTAGCCTGAGAAAAAAATGGAACGGCAATGGTTTAAAGTGCCAATATATTCAATTAGGCTTATTTCATATAAAATATACTAAGAAAGAAAAAATAATTTTAAAAGCCCAGCTGAGGCAGAAAATATTTTTTTTAAATGATATTATAGTTAATAAATAAATAAATTTAACATAAAAATAATAAATTTTATTAAAAATATTTTATTTGTAAAATCACACCGGGAAGTTAAAAATTAATAAAAAAAATAATTAATTATTTTTGAAAATTCTCTCATTTTGCCAAAAACTTCATTTTGCCAAAACAAAATTGTCATTATTCTTAACAACAGAACTTTCATTTATTTTTGTACAATAATCAACTTTATTTCCAAATTTTGAATAAAAAGTAACATTGCACTTCTGTTTAAACCCAGTTCTTTGATTAAAAGTATTACAATGAGTAAAAGGGGGAATATATAAGTGAAGAGTAATTGCTGAGTCAGAATGAGAAGGATTTTCCATTCGATGCAAGCCAATCTTATCTTAAGTTTAATTTTGATTTTAAAGTTTTTTTTAAATTCTGATTTTGTTGTTTGAATGTTTTACTTGTTAATTTTGATTTTAAAGTTTTTTTAAAATTCTGATTTTGTTTGTTTGAATGTTTTACTTGTTAATTTTGATTTTATATTTTATGTTTTTCTGATTACCGCTAATATATGAAACTCCATTCAATTTGTATAATTGAGTACCACTTTCTATTAAAGGCTTTTCTGATTGTTTTGTTTGATTTTCACCATTTATTTCATTATCTTCTATTGGCAATTCAAAACGTGTTTCTAATAAATTTCCTTGTAAAACTTTAACAAAACAATGTGCATTTGTATGGTCGTGAATACTTGAATTAATTAATTAATTTTAATTTAATTTATTAAAAAAATAAATTATTTTCTTTATTTACCTTGATCCCATACCAGGACCCCAACATAAAATCATTAAATTATATTTTCCATTTCCTGCATCTACTAGATTACGTGTATATCTAAATTAATATTAAATAAATTATTTTATTTTAAATAAATTTAATTAATTAATTAATTTTTTTTACAAACTTGTGAGGGTCAAAAAGTGCAAATTTATTCCAGTCATTTGCATTGCTTTTATATTCCTCTAATAATTGCTTAACTTCTTCTATGTTAATAGAATCTTCATTAAATATTTCGCGAATTTCTTTAATTAATTTATCCATTTTATAATAATATTTTAAATTAATTTTAATTTAAAATTAAAATTTTTAATTTTTTTTTTTTTTTGCTTTAAAAGGAAAAAAAGGTTAAATTTAATTTATGATATTTACTAAATTTTTTTTATTTTTCTTATCAATCATCACGAGGAAAAATTATTTTAAATATTTTATAAAAATTAAATAAATTATTTTAATAATCGACTTTTAAATGATAAAACAAAACTAATTATATGACAAGTTTGGATTAACTAGTATAAATTCTGATAAAAACTTAAGTTTAAATTAAATTCTGATTTTTATTAAACTCATAAGTTTAAATTAAATTCTGATTTTTATTAAACTTAAGTTTCTGATAAAAGAGAAAAATTAATAATGAATAAAATATATTTAAGCAATTTAACTAAGAAATAATAAATTAGTAAAGAGAAGGCAATATTTTAAATTAATTAACACAAAATCATGCGCATGTTTCGTCACACTAATATATTACCTTTTTTTAATTTGTCAATAAAATGTGAATGAACCTTATGAATAACTTGAGTCATTTAATTTTACCAATAATTAAAAAATAAAAAAATAATTAAAAAATATTCTAATAAATTGAAAAAGTCAAAAAACCCACTTGAATTAATTTATTTATAGGAAATCGTTAATCAGAATAAATAATTAAATAAAAATGTGCTAATTTTTACAATATAACAAAAAATTAACTTTTCAAATTAAAAAGGCCTTCTTTGCACTGTAGTTGTAGTAGAAATTGGCCAATTAATTTTTTTATTATTTTTTGCATTCCAACGTCCAGTTAATAATTTTCTTGTTTGGGTAGAAGATATTATTTTAGGTAATAATAATTGATCAGTACATACTTTCCTTGCATCTTTAGTTTCTGCTTCATTAAGTGTGTATAAAAGTGTTTGTTTTGATGGTAATTCTGATTTTTTATTAAGTTCACGCCTTTTTCTGATTGATTCTGAAAAATAACTATTTTTGAAAACTTAAGTTTTTCTGATTTTTTAATTCTGTTTTTCAAAGTTTATTTTTTATTCCGATTTTAATAAATAAATATATACCTTCTTGAATAATAATAACTCCTTTTTGTTTATCTTTATTTGCAATAATTCTTTTATCATTAATTTGAATAATTCCATCATTTTCTCCAATGGAAAATTCACAAAATAGTTTTGTGTTAAATCTTGAACGGCGAAAAATATTGCAATTTAGTATCTTTCCTTGAATTACTCCTTGGGCAGAACAAAAATTGTTAGCTGCTAAAAAATATTATTTATCTAGATCTTCTTTTAAATAATTTATTTAAATAAATAATTTTACCAACTTTTTCCTAAAATTTGAAATTGTTCAACTGAAGGGATTGTTGGTAAAGACCCAAAATGGTTTGATCTGCTTAAAACAATATAAAAGCCAGCAAGAACAACAGCAAGTAAAGCAAAACAACATATTGAGCCTTTAAGAATATCTCCTTTTCTACTTCCTATTAAAATAATAAAATTAAAAAAATAATTATATAAAAACATTAAAAGTTGAAACAAACAAAATAATCTAAACAATAAACAGAACAATAGAAAATACCAGAATATCAAAAAAACATTTGTTTGTTATTAGTCTATAGTTTTTATTTTAATTTATAATTCTGATTATTTTGTTTGGATTTAATTCTGATTTTCAAAATTAAACTTTACTTACTGTTTTTCCTCCGCCTTTCTTCTGCTTCCTCATCAACAATATTAACTAATCTTTGAGTAAATTTATCATTATATTCCTTATTTGTTGGTTGTTTTAATGAATTATTTATTGTCATTCTTTCAACATGTTCTCTAATTTTCCCTAAATCTCTTTTTAATTTTCCAATTTCAACTTCTTGTTCTCTTATTATTTCTGATTGAGCTTCTACCCTTTGTTGTGTAATTTCTCCATTTTCTATTATCAAACTTGAATTAATTGAACCACCAAAAGGTGATCGACATTCTACTACAGCTTGTTCATAACTTGGAGGAGGAGGATGTGCTTCCACAAAATGGACATGCATTAGAGAATAATATTAATTAATATTTCTTAAAAAAAAATTAAAAAAAAAATAAAAATCAAAGCAATGATTAAAATAATTTTTTTGATCCACCGACATATAACAAATAAAAGGTTTTGACCATTTGGTCAAATCAAAAATAAAATAAAATTTTTATGTCTGTCATAAAAATAAAGAAAATAAACTTTTTTTTTAATTTCCCTTTTCCGGATCGGGTAAAAATAAGAAATAGAGAAAAAAAAATGTATTACTTTTCCGGAGATTATATTTTCCGGAAAATGTCTAACAATCATTTTTTCTCTAATTTTTATTTTAACAGTTGTCTTTCATATTAAATTTCATTTTATATTTTTTATTGCTTTTATTTCTGGTTTAAATTTTACTTAAGACTTAATGCTTAGGGAAAACTGCACGTGTTATTTTAATTGTTTTAAAGTTTTAAAATATTTAATTAATTGAAATATTAATTAAAAAATATAAAATATTTATTATTAAATAAATAATATTGTTATTTAATTTTCTTTTATTTATAAAAAAAAATATTTATTACTATATAATTAATTTAAAAAAAAATAAAAACAATTGTGGGGACAAGAACACTAAAAGACTAAAATTAAGAAAAAAAATAAATAAAACCTTTAAAAAGATTTATTTATTTAAAATGATCTAAGCCTTTTTTCTTATTTTTTTCCTTTATTTTTGGCCAATTTTGGTGGCCAATTACTCCTCCCATTTTTTTCTTTTTTCTTTAAGTAATCAAACCAAAAAAACCCAAAATATCAAAAATAAAAACTTTAAAGGATATTTAAGTTTAGTAAAAATAAAATAAAAAATTTAAGACTATGAAAGAATTATAATAATTTAAATATTTATATACATAGCGTTACCTTTCTCTTATTAGAAAACTCTTGTTCTGATTGATATTAGTTAACAAAACTTAAGTTTGTAAACTAAAAATAAAATATTCTTTATAAATAAAATAAAAATTCTTTTTTTTCAGATCAAATCAGAACTTAACAAAACTCATAAATAAAACACAAACTATATTATTATTATTTGATATTTAATTTGTTGTTGATCTTTTGAGAAATAATATAAAACATTTTCAATTTATTTTTAATTCTTGTGTATCTATTTCCGTCACATATCAACAAAAACTTTTTTTTTTTTATAAATAAAAATAAATTTGAAGAAGAAATGGAGAGGATATACATAAACCTCTTCTCTAGTAAATATATATAATCTTCTTTTAATCATTACAAATACTATGTACACCCTCTCATTGACAAATGGCCCCAAAAATAAATAAAAATAATTTTCTTTTCCTTCTTTTTATGTTCTCTCAATCATTAAATTAACTCCTTCAAGCTTTAATGACGTCAATTATATTTTAACTGCAAAATATCTCTTTGGAGACTTTAGCAAAAAATAAATTTTTACAAAATTACTACTACTACTATTATTAAAAATAAAACAATTAAATTTAGCTTTTAAATTAAAAAATTGATTTTATATTTTAAAAAAAAAAATAAGTTTAATATTAAATAAATAAACTTATTAAATAAATCAGAATTTTGTTATTATTTAAGTTGGTAAACTTTGATTAAACTTAAAACAAAATTAAAAAATAAAAATCAGAAAAATGTTAAAAATTATATAATCACGTTATTAACAAAAAAAAAAGTATCAATTGTCTATTTGCTTTAATTATCAAAAAATTTTTATTTTTTATTAAAGGAAGAATATATTGTTTACTAATAATTATATATTTTTTACTCATTTTTTATAAAGTTAATTTTTTGTAATTTAATACCTTTAATTTTCTGTTTATTAAAATATTTTAAATTCTTGTTTTCATTTATTTTCTAATAAAAATATTTAAAAAAATAATTTTTTAAATGAATAAAAATAATAGAGAATTTAATGCAGCTATTCGAATACAGGCAAGTATTTATTAATTCATTAAAAGTTTTGCTATCTTGTTCATATGTTATATAAAAGAAATTAGAATATTTAAAAATCAGAACAAGTTCAAAACAAAACATAATAAACATAGAATATCAAACTAGAAAAACCAGAATTTTAAACATTCTATTATTTTCAGAATTTTATGAAAAAGGCTCTTGAATTAAGAAAAAATCAGAAGAAGAGAGATAAAGCAGCTAGCAAAATACAAGTTTGTTTCAATAATATTTAAAAGTTTTAATTATCTTAAAGGCAATCGTCAGAGGTTTTTTAGTCAGAAGAAATTTTAAAAAATGTTTAAATGCAGCAATAATTATACAATCACATTTTAGAGGATTTTTAGTAAGAAAACAATATTATGAGGTAAAATAAAAATTGATATTATTTAAAATTTTTAAAAATTAATTTTTACTTAAAAATTCAAAATAAGTTTATATTACTTTTATTTAATATCTTCTATATGTTAGTAAAAACATTGTAAAACTTAATTAATAAAACACTGGAAAAACAGAATTTCAAACGAACCAGAAATTATATAAAACAAAGTTTTAGCTTTATTATTTCCCTTATATTGTTTTAATTAATTTCAACATTACATTTATTATTAAAATAATAATTTTGTCAATTTTACAAAAATATTTTTTTATTTAAATAACCTTGTACATACATAAATATATTTACTATTTTCCTCATTTTTTACATAATTCCCATCCTTTTGTTTGTTTATTCTCTTCTTTTTTTCTAAAAAATATAAAAAAAAAAAAAAAGACTCGTCAGGTGAATTTTTTCAATGAATGCTTTTTTCCATTTTAAACCTCCAAAAAATAGTTTTAAGCTCTTCTGCCCGGAGAAATTGTGTATATTAAAATATTGATTTTTAATTCTAATGAAATAAAAAAATTTAAAAAAAATTAAAAAAGAAAAATCATAAATTCTGATATCTAAACCTAATTTGAAATTAAATTCTGATTTAAATAAAAACTTAAACCTAAATTCTGATTTAATTAAAAACTTAAGTTAGTAAAACATATTTTATAAATTTCATTTTTAGCTTTCAAACCTTTTTAAATTAAACTTAAAAAACATTAAAAATTCTTTAATTTATATTTTGTTCTAATTAATTTTAATTTTCAATAAAGTAACTACTTAAAAAATTTTTTTTATTAGCTTGGGAAAATATAAAAAATGGAAAAATTTCCAAAAAGACTTGAAAAAAAAAATTTGTAAAAAGGTAAAAAAGGAGTTAATGTAGTCTAGTATTATAGAAGCATTTTAGTTAGATTAATTTCATATAAGTAACTAAACAACCTAATGCTTTTTTTCCTGTTTTTTAATTCTTTAAGTGTTCTTAAGTATCTCTTTTTATTTTTATATTTTTTTAAATTAATTTAAATGATTTCTTTAAATTCTTCAACTTTTGCTATTCTTCTTATTCAACTTGTTCTTTCTTGTGTAGCAATTATTTCTTCTGTTGCATTAGTTGTAGCTCAAGGACAATCTACTGATTTAAATGGTACAGCCATGGGACCAAATTTATCTTCTATTTTTGTTTGTTTTCTAAGTTTTTCTCTTCTTGTTAGGTAAAATATAATTTTTTATTTTTATTTTAATTAATAAAGATTATTTTTCTTAAAAATGTTTGATATATATTATTTAGTTCTTTGTTAGCAATGTTTGGAATGATTTCAAAAAAACCTTTAATGTTAATTCCAATAATTTGTATTTCAACAATTATTTTTACCTTTTTTTCTTTATTAACAAGTCAATGGATTACTGAATGGTTTTTAACAAATAATAAAAATTTTGATATTGATTTATTTATTACAATTACTGGATCATTTTTATTTGAATTAATATTTATTATAGTAATTTTTAATTTAAGCAATTTTTTAAAATTAATTTTTAGGCTATTTTCTTAGAAATACGTTCATATAGAATTCTTCAATAAACATACATATATTAGAAGCAATATTCAATTATTTTTATAGGTTTAGTTATTTATTAAATCAGAATATATATTAAACTTTGAAAATCAAAATAAAAACAAAACCAGAAAAATCAACTTTAAAAAAACAAAATCAGAATAAAAACATGAAATAACAGAATAAAATAAAAACAAAATTAATTTAAATAAAGAAAAATATCAGAAATTGATCTTCTGCGTAAAATAAAATTCTATTCTGTTATTTGTTTATTTTCAATATTTTGGAGGATCAATTAACTTCTAAAATAGCCTTTTAATGTTTTAATATTCCATTATAAGTAAAAATGTCCCCGAAATTTTCTAATAATAATATTAAAAAATCTGTTCATTTTTCAAATGAAATTGTTATTAAAAATAGAAAAAATAAATTATTATTTTTATTAATGTTATTTTTGCAATTTAATTTAGCCTTAAACCAATTTGGAAATAATGGACTTTTGTTACTTTCTAAAGGCTTAGAAATGTTTAAATATTCTGAATCAAGGTAATAAAATATTAAAATAAAACTAATATCAAACCAGAATCAGAATAAAAACATGAACATTCAACAAAATAATAAACTTTATTCAGAACTACACTTCAAGTTTCATTTATTGTAAACTTATTCTGGTTATTAACTGTTGTGTTTGCTTTTGTAGGCGAAGTTAAAGAATATTATTTATGTTTTTTAATTCCGCATTTTTGTATTTCGGTATGTTAATTTTTGTATTTAAATGCTAGCTTTTTAAAGTTTATTTTATTGCCTTATTATTTACTCCTCTTTTGGATTTTTATATCAAAAATAACACAATTAATAGCTATTATATTTACTTTATTATCTTTATTGACAACTTTAATATTGGAATGGAGGAGATTTTAAAGAATTTATTCAATCATTAATAATCAGAATTTTTATAAAACATTCAGAAATTCTGATCTTAAAAATTAGAATTTAAAAAACAAAACAGAATTTCCTATATTATTTAGTAATTTCAGAATATAATCTCAAATATTTTTAAATCAGAATATTTTAAAAATCAAAATAATAATTTATTACCTACGCAAATTTATTTTATTTTGCGTTTCTAAAAATTTGGCGCACTTGCTAACATTATTCTTTTAATCCTTTATTTATTAATAAATGTATTTATTAATATTTGTTTATTATATAATTTAAATAATTTTAATTAAATTTTTTTACTTTTAATAAATACAATTTTTAATAATTAATTTTAATAATTATTAATTTCCGTTTATTAAATTAAAAAAAAATCACAGTAGTATATTAAATGCGTGGTATTAAAGGATAAAGAAAAACAATTAAAAAAAAAAAGATAAACTTAATCTGCTTCAAAGCTTGTTCGCATTGACGGGGGACAAGAATAGTAACCTTCTTCTGCTTGTAATTCGTATATCCTTTTTGTAAAAAGTTTTCTTCCTGTAATAGGTTGATTTATTTGTTGATTTTCTTTATTTTCATTTTCATCTTCTTCTTCTTCCTTAATTTTATTTAATCTATTTTTGGGTAATAAAATTATTTGTAATTCTCTTGATGATTTTGAATTTTTTAATTCATTATCAGATGAACGAAATATTTTTAAAAGAAATATTATAATTAATAAAATTAATAGAAATCCACAAAATGAAAATAATAGTAGACCAGAAGGTAATAAATGATCTTTTAGATTATTATTGCTTTCTGTTGTTAATTCTGATAAGATAAATGATGAAGGAGAACGGTCTAGTGCTGTTCCTTTAAAATAAATTTTAAATTGATTTAATACAAAAATATATTTTGGAATGCAACTTTTAAAAACTTTAAAATTCTGTTAAGTAAAAATAAACAACATCAAATGGTAATTCTGATAATTAAAAAAGTATTCTGATGCCGAATTACTAGAATTGTAATTTTTAAGTATCAGAATTGTAATTTTAAGTATCAGAATTTTGAATTTTAAGTATCAGAATTGTAATTTTAAGTATCAGAATTTTGAATTTTAAGTATCAGAATTGTAAGTTTAAGTATCAGAATTGTAATTTTTAAGTATCAGAATTTTGAATTTTAAGTATCAGAATTGTAAGTTTAAGTATCAGAATTGTAATTTTTAAGTATCAGAATTTTGAATTTTAAGTATCAGAATTATAATTTTAAGTATCAGAACTTTGATATTGTTTTAATAAATGATCCGAACTGTCGGATTCAAATACTAAAAACATTAATTTAAAATAAAAATACTTACTACTTCTAAAATTATTTGCCAATTTATCTGAACTATGTTGAGAATGTTTTGAAGTAGAAGCATAATTAACTGAAATTGATGGTCTTCTAAATTGTTTTTCTTTTTTAATTTTATGAAGTCGGTGTTTGTGTTGTTGTTTTTTATTTTCATTTTTTAATTCATTATTCCATCTAATTTTAATTAAAATTTAATAATTTAATTAAAATTACCTTAAAAAAACTTTAGTTCCTTTAGGTATAATTTTTGAATTCTCTAAATCAGGTAAAATTGACCATAACATTTTTTTAAATTAAATTATTTGTTGTTTTAATAAATAATTAAAAAATTATTATTATTTTAAAAATTATTTCTCTATTTATAAAAAATAATTATTTAAAAAATGTTAATTTAAAAGGACAAGAATTTATATTTAAATAATGACTGAGATGTATTTACTAATCCTTATTTTTTTAATTTATTTTATTATTTTGCAATAAATTTAATCCAAAAAATATAAATTTTTTAAAATAAAAGACAAGATTATTTTATGTTTTATTGATATCAAAAAGATGTGCGTAAAAATATTTTTTTTTTTTTATTAATTAGACACTTCAATGGAATAAATACTAATATTAGTCTAAAAAAATAATTTAAATATTTTTAAGTATGTAAAATCGGAAATATGTATTTTTAAAAAAAAATTCCAAGTTTTGTATTTTAGTTTTGAAATAAAGATTAGATGAGTAAGATTAGAAAAGACATCTTGGCGCAAACATTAATTGGGCATTAAAATTCATAACATTTTATTAAAATAAATTTTCTTTGATGTTTAGGTATTAAACGATAGAGAATAAAAAATTTGTTTAAATAAAATTAAAAATTAGTAGAAATTTTTAAATAATTAACCATAAAAACGACAGAAATAACAACTGAAATCTTCGTTTTTTGGCCCATATATTTTTTAAATAAAATAAACTTTATTTTATTAAAGAAAATCCATTACTCTATTGAGTGATACAATTAAAAACTAATAATCCGTTCAATAGTTATGGAAGTTGACACTTACAACTAACTTTGCCTCAACCATTAAAAATGATGTTAAGTAAAAGATAAAAAAAATGAATATTAAAAAGGCTTCCTTTTTAAAATAAATTTAAAAAAAAGAATATTTTAAAATAAAAATGGTAAAATTAATATATATTTTTTTTTGTTTTACAAAATTAATAAAAACCCTTTTTATATTTTTAAAGTCAACAATGATGCTTAAGCTTATGAATATTATTTATTATTTAGTTTATTCGCCATTAAATTATTATTAAATAATAATAAAAATATTTGTAATAAAAGAAGATTATTTTTAATATTTTTTGCAAAATTAAAATGACTTTTTTTTTTTTATTAATTACGTATTTTCAAGCTTTATAATTTTTTTAAAAAATAAAAATGTTAAAACAAAATTCTGAATTTATAATAAAAAAAACTAAAATGAACTAATTAATATTTTTCATAAGTTGAGGTTATATTCCTACAAACTTAAATATTAAAGATATTCGTTTAATAATTTAAAACTTATTTAATTTCAAATAAAGTTTGCACACTTGAGAGTACAATTAAACTTAAAAGAAAAACAAGTTTATTTAAATAAAGTTTATTTTTATATAAACAAACTTGTTTTCTATTAAAAATAAAATTTTCTTCTTTTTTCAAGTGTGAAATGATTTACTATTTAATTTTATAAAATAAGTTTTGAAATAAAAAATAATTTACTTGACTTGAATAAGTTTATTATTGTACCAAGTAAAACTTGGAAGGAGGAAATTAACAACAAAAAATAAAAGAATGAAAAAATGGTAAATAAAAAGAAGGAAAAAATCCAAGTTTGAACTTATTTAGATCCAAAAATAAAATAAACTTTAAAAACTCTAAATATACAGTATCACAAACTTAAAAAATAATAAATATGAAAACTTGCTTTTATTTTATTTTAATATTTTTCGTTATTATTATTATGACGATAAGTATTAAGACGTCAGAAATAAATGGAGAAGCGTTTGTTTATATATTTTTTTAAATTATTAATTATTTTATTTTTTAGGGGAGTTAAAATAAGGGAAAAACGGAATTATTACTACAATAATTATTATGGTAAATAAATAAATAATTATTTAATTCAATTTTTAATATAGGAGAATATCCTGAAAATGTATTTTACCCTTATACACGTCAAATTTATTACAAAAGAATTATTTATCCAAATTATTATGGAAATTATTGGTGAATAAAAGTAAATAAAATAAAAGATAATTAAAATTTTCTTTTATTAATTTTCATTTTGTAATAAATAATTAGAAAATAAAAGGTGTGCGCAAACAAGTAAAATACCAATTTTTAATATTAAATGCCAAAAATATAAAATAGAAAATTAAAAAAATTAATCCTTTTATTTTAATAAAAAACTAAACAATAATTAATTTAAAAAATGCAGAAAATATTATTTAAATATCAGACTCTAATGTTCTATTGCATATTATATGTTAATAAAACTATATTTTAAGACTTCAATACAACACTTAAGTTTATATTAAAGTTTTATAAAATTATTATATTCTATATTAAAGTTTATTTATGGTTTTATTGTGTTTTTATATTCAAGTTTTATATTACATACTTAGGTTTTTAAATAAACTTAATATTTTTATATTTTGTTTGCTTAAAACTTGCTAATTTTAGATTTAAAAATTTATTTATGTATTATACACTAGAGTATTTATTAACGTAATTATTTAATCAATTAAATAAAATAAATCAATTGCCAACAACCTCATAAATAAATTTTATTTTCTTCTTTATCTTTTTTCGTTAAATTTTATTAATTTAATTACTAAATAATAAATTAATTAATTATTCTATTTAATAAAATTGGAAACATTAAATAAATAAATTTCTTTTAAAAAAAAAATAATTTAAATAATAAATGGAAATTCTTTCTCTATGGAAATTTATAAATTACATAAAAATTACCCTTTAAACGAATCTTCTTCAATAATAATGTTGGTATTTTTTATTTAACTTTGATTTATTAATAATTAAGTTTACAAACTTAAGAATTATTTTTATTGACATTTTTGTAAAATTTTTGCTTTTTGGACATTTTGCATTTGACATTTTGTTTTTAAATTTTTATTTCTTTTTATTCTCTTATATTTCACTATTTTTTATTTTTATTTTTCTCTAATTTCTTTTTATTGCTCTCTAAATATTTGTTTAAGATTTTCTTCAATTGTATTACTATTTAAGTTACTTAGGTAACGGATTGCTTTTTTTTTAATTAAATAAAAACTTTTATTTTCTTTTAAATAAAATTGCTTTAAATTAAAATCCTTTTCAAGAAACAATTCTTTAATGTTAAACGAAGCTCCTTCATCAAGAATTGCTTTAATAGATGAACCATCTTCTGCAGCTAATCTTTTACAGGTTTTTTTTAAATAATAATTTATTCTAAATTAATTCTTTTATTAAGAAAAAGAATGGTGGAGGAGATAATCTTGTAGACTTTTATATTGGACTTGGTTTAGCTATAAGTTCAAGTATATTTATTGGCTCCTCTTTTATTATTAAAAAGAAAGCTTTAATTAAATTGGCTAATGTTTCTAATGATTATGCTCAAAGAGCTTCAGAAGGAGGTTATGGTTATTTGAAAGAATGGCTTTGGTTTATTTTTTTTTTTTAATATTTATTTATATTTAATTAAAGGTGGATGGGTGTAATAACTATGGGAATTGGTGAAGCTTGTAATTTTGCTGCTTATGCTTTTGCTCCAGCTAGTTTAGTTACTCCAATGGGTGCTTTAGTTTGTTTTTTATTTAATTAATAATTATTTTCTATTTAAAAAGAGTGTTCTAGTAACTGCTGTTCTCTCATCTCGTATGCTTAAAGAACGTCTAAATTTGTTAGGTAAAATTGGTTGTGCAATTTGTTTGTTAGGATCTACTTCAATTGTTATTCATTCACCTAAAGAAGAAGAAGTTTCTTCAATGAGTGAATTAGCTGAAAAAATGAGAGATCCAGGTTTTCTTCTTAAAATTTTTTTTTTTTTTTAATTAAATTAATTTTAAGTATTTATTACTTATGTGGCTGTAGTTTTTGCAATAACCATAGTTTTTATTTTTTACGCTGCTCCTCGTTATGGACATACTAATATACTTGTTTATATCTCAATTTGTTCATTAATTGGATCTCTTTCTGTTATTTCAGTTAAAGGACTTGGTTTAGCAATTAAAGAGAGTATAACCACTCGAGAACAATTTACAAATTGGTTAGAAAAAAAAATTTCTTTTTAAATTTATTTTTAATAAATTAAATTTTAGGTTAACATGGTTTTGGCTTTTTGCTGTACTTTCCTGTATTTCTATACAATTAATTTATTTAAATAAATCTCTTGACATTTATAATACTTCTATGGTTTAATTTTTTATTTAAATTTAATAAAGATTTTATTTAAGGTAACACCTATTTACTATGTTTTCTTTACCAGTTTTGTAATTTTGGCCAGTTCAATATTGTAAATTAATTTAAATATGAGGGCATTTTTTTAAAAATATTTTGGGTTTTGACTTTAATTTTTCTTAGAATTAAAATTCTCAAAACTTTAAAGATTTATAGTCCAAAACATTGTCTAATATTTAATTTAATATTTTTTAAATTTAGATATAAAGAATGGTCTTGTTTGGGTGCTAGTGATGTAATTGGAAATGTTATTGGTTTTTTGACTACAATTATTGGAATATTTCAGGTTTTTCTTTTAAATTTAATTTTTATTTAAAAAAAAAGATGCAATTATTCCGGGATATCGAAATTGGTTCATTTAATCGTTTTCGTTCATTATGTTCAACACAACATGTAAGGAATTCATCTATTAATCAACAACAACAACAACATCGAAGTCCAACAGGTTCTGTAACTAGTAGTATTTCTAGAGTAGATGCTGTAATGTCTGAAGTTGGTTAATTTAAAAATTAAAAAATTTTTTTAAAAAAAGTGTGGAATATTTTTAATAAATTGGGAAGGGAGAGCGAAATAAATTTAAAAAAGAAAAAGAAATAATATTTAAATTTAATTAAATAAATTAATATTAAATTTTAAAAAAATTTTGTGTTTTTCGCTCTCTTCACTCAAATATAAAATTCTAATTTTTTAAATGTTTTTTCTCTTTTTTTTTTTTAACTAATTTTTTTCAATTTTTATTCATTTTATTCTTTTAAAATTTAATTTAAAATATATTTAAACCTTCTCTCTAAATTAATTTAAAAAATAAAATGAGGAGGAGGTTTTTGTACTTTTAACAAAATATATTATGTCTAATAATTAATTAGCTCATTTTTAATTGGCCATTTTATATATTCTTTAATTTAAAAATATTCCAAATTTTGACTAAAAAATAATTAATTGATGTAAATAAATATATTTTTAATTTTTTTTTTTAATTTAATTTAAAAAATTAATTGATATGTTTTTTTTTTTTGAGAAAGTAAAAAATAAAATAAATGAAAGTAGAGGAGTTAAAAAATATTAAAAAAAAAAACATTTTGAAAAATGTAAGGGGTAAAATAAAAGCAGGAAAATAATTAATTAATTAATAAAAGAATTTTTTTTGGGTCATTAAAAATAAAAGAAAATTAAAAATATTTTTTTTTTTGTTAAAATAATTAATTTTTTAACCCGCATTTACAATATATATTTTAGGCATTTAAAAATAATTAAAAATTATTATCGCTGCCAGAGTCTCCAATTAAAAAGTTTATTTGTTTGTTTTTTAATGTTATTCATTATATCTTCGTGTTGTTGTTCCTCCAAGTTTTATATTTCCTCCACTTTGTAAATATAATTGAGTTAAAGTTGGAGATTGTTGTGTAGGAGGTAATTGTCTTAGGGACGAAGATAAACATTCTGCACCAAGTTGGCGAAATGGTTCAAATTGTGAAACCTTTAAGAAAAATAAACTTTTTTTTTTAGAAAAAAAACACATGTATATAAACAATAGAAAATATAAACTTTTCCGGAAAAATAAAACCTGAGTAATATTGTAAAAATAAACTTAGTTTAAAATTTCCGGAAAATACAAATATAAAGGAAAATATTTAAAGTCTATAAACTATTTTTTATTTACCTGTGCAACAATTCTTGATAGTTTTGAAGGTTGTGTTAAATTCTGACAACAATGATCTTTAAGTGCATTAATATATGTAGAATGAAAACGATCAATGGATGAATGAGTAATCATTCCGGAAATATCTAATAATTAAATTTTAAAGTTTTTTTTTAATTTTTAATAAAATACATACTTGGCCCAACTTTAAAAATTTGTAAAACAAGTAAAGAAGCTAAGCATGGAACATCCCAATCAACGAGTAAACGAAAGTTGTTAGCTAATGAAGCAATTTCGCTAAACAATTTACGCCATTCTACTGGTAATTCAATTATTTTAAGGCAAATACCTCCTTCAAACCAAAAATCTTCTGATATTTGTGCATTTCTATATAATTATTTTAATATAAAATCAGAAATTGAGAATAAAGTTTTCCGGAAACTTGAAATTAAAAGTTTTCCGGAAAATAAACCAGAAAAACAATGTTTCCAGAAAAATAAACTTGAAATATAAATGTTTATTATTTACTTTAATTCAACCCAACGAAATGCTTGACGGACAGCAAAGATAGGAAAAAAGTTGTGTAGAACTAATAAACGCAACTCTGCCTCATTCAATTCTGTAATATCAGGTACTCTACGAGCAAATGCCCAAATACTTTGAAGTTCTACTTCCAATATTGAACAAAATTGAATTAAAGAAATTTGTTGTTTCTAAAATAAAATTAATTTAAAAAGTTGCCCCGCAACAAAAAGTTGCTTAGCAACTTTTTTAACTTACAGTTTCTCCATCTGTTCTTCTAATAAAATGGCCATGTAATTCAGTAAAAGCTTTAGAAATAATTGTTAAAATTGGAAGGGGTGGACTTTGAGGTTCAGGTTGGCACATTTGAATACAGGATGTTGTAGTTAACGATTGTGTTGTTGTTATTGTATTAATTGATGAACTACTTTTTACCTTAGAAGGAAGTCTTCCTAAAATATTTAAATTATTTTTTCAAATATTCAGAAAAAATAAATTATTACCTCTACGCCCTTGTAAACTTCCATAACGAACAATCTTTAGAAAAAAAAATATTTTAAATTAATTAAAATAATTAATTAACCTCTCTAACCATTCCAACATCCAAACATTTTTGAAATCTACAGTATTGACAACGTGAACGATATTTTTTGTCAATTGGACAATTTTTATTTCCAGCTAAATAATTAAATAAATTAAATTAATTAATTAAAAAATAAAACTAACCACAAACATATTGAGATTTTTTTTGAACTGTTCTTTTGAAAAAACCTTTACAACCTTCACATGTTAATGCACCATAATGTTGACTTTAAAATTTAATTAATTATTTAATTAAATTAAATACTAACCAAACAGCATAATCATTACATACTGCACAAAGTTTTTGTTCATCTATTTGTATACTAAAATCATCATCTAAAGGATGTTGTGAAGAAGAAGGAGAACCTCCATTAAATGATTGACCAGAAGAGGATGAAGCTATTGCAGAAGAAGAAGATAAGGGAGTAGAATTATTTTGAATAGGGGAAAGATGTGTTGGTGGAATAATAGAAGAAGAAGAAGACGAAGACATTGTTGAAGAAGTTATTGAAGGTACTATATTTTGTGGGGAGAACATACTAAATAAATAAATATATTTTAATTTAAATTAATTTTTATTTTAAGGCATCCATTAATAAAATTAAATTAATTAATTAATTACCCTCCAAATCCTCTCATTAAATTAGCTGCTGATTGAACAAAATTCCCTCCACCACTTTGTTGTCCAATAATAGAAGATGTTTCTAAAGGAATAAATTGTTGTTGTTGTTGTTGTCCAGCCATTGTTAGAATAGATGAACATTGTTGTTGTTGTTGTTGTTGATTTGTTGTAACAATAGAACAGCTAATTGTTTGTCTTCTTTGTTGTTGTTGATATGTTTGTTGTTTTTGTTGTTGTTGGGAATGTTGTTGGAATGAAGGTATAGTAAATTGTTGTTGTTGTTGTAATTGCATTGGTAATTGTTGAATTTGTGAGAGAGAAGTTCCTGCAATTACAGAAGTTGGGGAGATAGAAGATGTTGTTGAATTAAATGTTGTTGGGGATGTTGATGTTGTGGATATTTCAAAACTAACAAAAACAAACAAAGAATTAAATTAAAAACAAACTTATAAGGAAAACTAAATGTTTTTATATAAAAATGTTCATATAAAAGGATTAATAAAAAATAATTTTTACTTTCTCAAAAACATTGCTGGATTTGATGGAAATAAATTTCTATAAGTAGACCAAGGAGGGAATGAATTAGTTAATATATTTGAATTATCTTGATTAATTAAAGGTTCTTGTTTAATTAAAGAAGAAATATTTGTAGAATCTGAAGATGAAATTAATTGGCGAAATGATGAAGAATTTGAAGAAGAACTTTCTCCTTTTTGATGTTCTTCCATTGATAAATTGTTTTTTTCAGTATTTTGTTGTTGTGTTTTTGCCTAAAAATAAATTAAATTAAACATGATCATTGTTGGTCAATTGGGTAGTGTTCTAGACTTTCTTATTCAATTATGTAAAGGTTCAATCCCTAGCAGTTCCTACTTTATTTAAAAAACTTCTTTAACGTTCTATTCGTTTTAAACGTTATACCCTGAGTATTTAAACATTTTTTTAATTTTTAAAAAATAAATTTATTTATTTTTTAATTTCTCAGATATTTAAGAAACCCTTTAAAAAATTTAAATAAATGTCGTAATAAATTTAAAAAGGGCATTAAATAATTACGTCAAAATTAGATCCTTAAAAAGTTTGTTCTAAAAGAGGAAAAAAAAAGTCTCGAAATTAACGGAAAAAAATAATTAAAAAACAATTTTAAAAAAATTATTACTAATATTAGTTCTGTGCGCAAAATTGTTTTAAAAAGGGAAATTAAAATTAAAAATATTTATTTAACGCACAAAAATATAATTTTTGGATTAAAGCTCTTAGGGGAATGTTTCCCTCTTTGGCAGATTATGCTAAAGAAGGAAAACCTTTTTATATAACAAAAAAAAAAAATATTTTTTTTTTTATTTAAAAAAATGAGTATTTGCGCGCACTGTTCTAGGCTTTCTCTTTCCCCTTTTTTCCCCTCCTTTAAAAGGGGGTAATCGTCATTTACTAAAAATAGGGGAAAAACACCTTTAAAAGGGAGGAGAACGTTTACAGAGAGACATTATATTTTGTCTAATCCTTTAAGTAAATTTAAAAAAAATAAATAAAAATATTTATTAAAGATGAAGGATCAAATGAATAATAAAATAAAGGGGAAAACATTTAAGGAATTAATTAATTTAATAATTTTGGAATTAAATATATATATATATATATAAAAGAATTATTTTCTAAAATAAGAAGGGGATGAGTTATTTAAAAAATAATAATAAATTTAATTCTCTTGTTTAATATTTGATATATAAATAATTAAATAAATTTCCAAGATTTTAATTGGTACCCTAACTATTTAAAAAAATAAAATAACAGTTGATCCTCTCTTCTCCAAAGGTTCTCCTTTAAAATTTAATTAAAACATTTAAAATTAATTTTTAAAATTTTTTATAAAATAAAAAAGGGTTTTAACCTACAATTTATTAAATTAAATTATTAATTTTTCAATAAATTATAATTTATTCTATATACAATATAAAGGTAAAATTAAATATTAATATAAAAATAATATATTTAATTTATTTACATTTATATATACTATCCAAATAATCAGCTTTACATATACTAAGCACCACCTTCTTCTTTTTTTTTTTTTAAGAAAAATATTTTTTTTTTATTTTGGTCTAAATAGTTCCTTGTTTTATTGCCAAAAATAATTAATTGAATTGATAGGAAAAAATATATAAATAAATAAAATTAAATAAAAATTAAAGAAGTAGGTAGCGGGGGAGGAAAAGGATAAAAAAATAAAAAGAAAAGCAAAAGTATAAATTATAATATTTCAATCGGATTTAGTGGGGGAGGAGATAAAAATGAAGATTATTTTAAATTTAATTTAATAAAAATTTTTTGAATAATATTTTACTAAAAATTATATTTATAAAGTAGGAACTATGAAAAAGGTTAATTAAATAAATAAATTAATTGTAAAAATAATCAGAATTTATTTAAAATTATTATAAAAATATTTGCTGGAGAATCAGAATTTGAACTTAAGTTTTAAATATTATTAATAATCAGAAACTAAGTTTACAAATCAGAATAATTAAAACTTGTCTAAAAGAGAATAATAAAAACTGAAGTTTTACAATTATAATAATCAGAAAACAAGTTTTACAAATCAGAATTTTATTTAAACTTAAACATTTTTAATTTAATATATATTATTGCATTTTTATTTTAATTAAGAAAAATCAGAATTATTTCAAAAGCTAAATATATAAATATAAACATTTTCTCCAATCAAAAGAGAATAAATATATATTGGTCATTTTACTGTCTACAAATATTTTTTCTTCTTCTTTTTTACTGACCATATATATATATATATCGCAACATTTATGTAAAAAGCTTCTTCAATTTACACATCATTTTTTGCTTATATTTAAATTAGTTTTTTATATATTTTTTATTTTTTTTTAAATATTCTATCTATCATTATTGCTTTTACTAAATAGTTTTTTAATATTTAAATAAATTTATAAAATAATTTTTTGGTGACGGATGTTGCGAAGAGAAGAAAAAAAATAAAAGAGAGAAGCAATGTATTTTGTTTTTTCTTTAGTACAGTCAGTAATGCTTTTCTATAAGTAATACTACACCCTTACCCCCCTTTCTAAAAACAATGTTGACTAATCAAGATGAAAAAAAAAATAAAACTGGTGATTTTAAATAAATGTAAATATATATATAAATATTGTATATGTATTAATTAAAGATTTAAAATTAAATTTTAAATAAAAAATTAATAAATAATTAAATTGTTTATATTAAAAATAATTATTTAAATAATTAAGAATACTTCAACTAATAAAAAGAGTTAAAATAAAATCAGAAACTTGTTTTTCCTTAAACTTATTCTGATTATTAAAGTTTTAGAAACTTAAACTTTAATCAACCTTTATTTTTAATTTACAAACTTAATATTTAATAATATAATAAATTAAATAAACTTACTTCATCTTCAATTAAAGTTTCAATTATTTGTTTAAGTAATTGATCATCAGAAGAAGTTTGTTGTTGTTCATCTATTAATTGTTTTTGTTTTTGTTGTTTATCTTCTATTGGAGATTGTCCACTAAATAATTCATCCATTGAAAGGCTTTCAAGTGAACGAGATAATTGTTGCTCAAAATTACCAATTAAGGGGTTCTGCAAAAAATAAAAATATTATAATAATTAAATATTATATTATTATATATTTGTTTCTCTTTTATTCACACCATTTATAATTCTTTGCATAAGAAAATAACAAAAAAAAAAATAAAAATAAATTATATATTTAATTGACGTAAGAAATGAAACAATAATTTAAAAATATTATTTAATTTAAATTTTTACTCTTATTATAGTCGCCGTTGTTGTTGTAGGAGGTATAATAAATTCAATAGAAGAAGATGAAGCTCTAGAAGTTGTTTTATTAGTTTCTGAATAAACAGATGAACGTCTTCTACAATTATTTATTGTTTGAAAAATATTTCCAAATTTATTTTCTGGTAAAGGGGAATTAGTAGTTAATAAAGGGGAAAGTGGTGGTGGTGAAGGCTTTAAAAAATTAAATTTAAAATTAAAAAAAAAATTTAAAATTGAATTACCGATGTTCCAGACAATTTTACGTTATTTTGGCTTTGTTGCCTATTAATTGAAAAAATTAAAGGTTTTAAATTTGAAATAATTGGTGAAGAAATAATAATATTTTGTTGCTTTTCTTGTTGAGTAATAAACTCTCCAATAAGCATTTAATTTTAAAATATAAAAATTATTTAAGTAGTGACAAAAAAATTGGTTAAAATATGATGAATGTGTGGAATAAAAAAAAATTAAATTTAAAAAAAAAAATATTTGGCCGAATAGCTAAAAAAAATTAAATTAAAAATTATTGTAAAGTTTACAAAAATAATACAGTAACAAGTTTAAAAATTAATAAAACTTTTTTAGAGGGGAAAAAGGGAGGATAATGTAAGGAATTAAAATATTAATTATTTAATAAATATTAATTTAAAATGATTAATATTTTTTTTTTAATTTTTTAAAATGAGGTGGAAATAAATGAACATTTATTTATTTATTAACGTTTTTATTTTTTGCCTACGCAATAAACAGACATATAAAGGAAAATAAATGAGTAAAATTGTTAAATAAAAAATAATTGAGAATTAAAAGAAAAAATAGAAATAAATAAATAAAAATGAATATTTTAAAAGAAATATTTCAATTTTTTAATTTTTATGAAGCTCAAAAAATTAAGTTCTTTGCAACTTTTTTAAAAATAGATTATATAAAAAGCTTTATTAAAAATTCAATTTCGTTTGTATTCTAAAAAAAGAAAAAGTCTAGACTTGAACAATTATTTATTAAAGAACATAAAACAATAAATACTACAATCTTAAAGATTAATTACAATTAAATTAAAATATTACAATTTATTTAAACGTTATTTATGAAAAAAGAAAGAAATGTTTTACAAGTCTTCCGGAAAAGTTTTTATTTATTTACAAACTAAGCGCAGAAACTAAATAAATTTCATTCAAGTTTGCATAATCCAAGTTTTAATTATAAAACCTTAAAAAAGAATTATTTTTTAAGTGTGCAAACTTAGAATAATATTTAATTTTAAGCAAATAAATTTAATAAAAATATAAATAAAGGAATAATAAATGTTGTAATTTTTGTTATTATTATTTTTATTCCGATTAAAACACAATACATAATTAAAATATTAAAATTTAAGCAATCTTTTGTTTTTACTTTTAAATAAACACGCAACTTGTAATAAAAATATAAAAATTATAATTTTTAAAATTAATCTTATAAACTTTATAAATTTTCTTTTTAATTAATTTTTTTAAATAAAAATATGAGTATGTAATATTAAATAAATAGTATATAAATAAATTAATTTAAAAAATAAATATTAAAATAATAATTAAAAATTAAAAATATTTAGCTTTAGTTTATAAAACCCTTAAAAGTCTCTTGAATTGACCAAGGAAAAAAGAATATAAAATAAAAAGTTCTGAATTAAAAAAAAAATTAAAAAAAGTTTTGTATTTTAATTCTAAACATTAATTCCGCCTGTTCTGTGTTTTAGGCGTTAAAATTCCGCCTGCTTTTTCTCTTTTTAAAATTTTATTTTTGTTCTCTTTTTTTTCTATCGGCGACCTGCTTTTGCCTTAAAAAAAAGCTTCTATTAGGCTTTGCTCTTTTTTAATAAATTTTGCAGCTTCACGTCAGCCACCCACATTGAGGGGATATATATATATATATTTAGGTGTCAACGACCCAAATGACGAATGTTTTTGGGTAAAAACAAAAGAAAAAGGTATTGGGTGCAAAACAAAAGGTAAAAAAAATGAATTAAAAATGATGTTAAGTAATTACAATAAACAAACAATAAAATACATCAAAATTGAAGGGAAAATGAACTGAAAATTAATGAATTAAATTAATAAAAAAAATATTATATTCTTTTTGTAGAATAATTTGGTAAAAATATTAAATAAAAAATATTTTTTTAAATGAGATAAAAAAAAATATTTGCAAACTTAAAAAACAAGCTTAAGTTTGCGAACGTAATTACGCTGCATAAAATATATAATTATCTAGAGCAATACGTACATATTTATTATAGGTAAATACACATTTCCGGAATTCCGGATTGGAATTCCTTTATTTGAACTTTAGTATATAACCTCTTTAAATATTTATTTTATATTCTTTTTATATCCGCGCGAGTGTCTTTACTTTTTTTTAAGCATTTTATGTTCTTGCAACTATTAGAGAATACAAGCCTTTTTAAAATTCGTATGTGAATGTGTAATGACATCAACTTTTGACGTCACACTACTGCGCTGACGAATGCCAATGCCATTGACAAGAAAAAGAGCCCCGTTAAGAAGAAAATAAAAAAAGAAGAAAAAGGAGGCGTTCAGTCCAAAGCTGACGCAAAATTTTGCGTGCCGAAAATACAAAGAATAAAAAAGGGAAAATGATGTTTTTATATTTATTTAGAGGTCAGTAAACATTAACAGCTGATTCTAATACTAATATGAATTAATTGTCTGAATAAATTAAATAAATATATGACATATATATATATCTCCCCCAAATATTTATACATAAATATAAATAATAATTAAAAAAAAAAAAGTTTTTTAGCAAATAAAATTTTATAAAAATAATTATTTTGTACATAAGTAGAATGTAAGAAAATGGAAAAAAAAACTTTTTGTAATTTTTTTTATTTGAAAAAATAAAGGAAGACAGATTAAAATTTAAAGAATTAAAGCTTTTTTCTTAAGTTTTAAAACTTCAACAAAATCCCTACAGCATCTAAACAATGTTGGTGGTATATATGCCTAGAAGCAATCTTTTTAGTTATAAAAAGAATTTAAGTTTGTACTTGAATATATATTTCAGATTGTAATAAATGTATTTTTAATTTAAAATATTAAGTTTACAAACTTGAAAAGTTATTTGTATTATTTTTTAAGTATTTCTATTTGATATAAAAAAATATTTAATTAAAATATTATTTCTATATTTTGTAATAAATTTAAAAAAAAATTTTTTTTTTTATTAATAAAACAAAAATATAATAATAATAATATAGTTTGGTCGAGAAATTGCAGATTTTAAAGAAAATATTAAGCGTTTTGGGAACAGGATATAAATTATTTTTAGTGAGGGAAAATTAGTTGTTTTTACGCCTCTATTTACATCCTTTTTTAGAATATTACTCGGGGAAAGGCTGCCAAATGGTCTCAATAAGTTTGTGTCTTGAATTAACTTTAAGTAACCTTGGATTATGTAATTATATTTTGTATTTTCTTTCCGGAAGGTTTGTAAAGTTACGGAAACTTTTTTCTTCTAAAATTAGATTCCGGAATTAAATTAACGTTATGAATTGTAAGTTTGTAAATTAAATCCCGAAATTCTGTATTTTGTTTTACAGTCTATTCCTGTATGTTTATAAATTAATTGCAACTTATTTATTGTTAAGAAATCGTGTAGCAATAAATAAAATAAGAAATAAAAATATAACGAAAGAAAAAATAAATAAAATATTTTAAAAATTTTTTGGCTTATTTTAAGTAAAAAAAAAAATTTTTAAATTAATAATGAAATAACATATAACAGATTATTATGAACTGGATTATATAAAAAGCGAAATTAATCCAAAAACTATTTCTGACTTAAAGCACGTTCTTAAAAGTATTTAAAAAAAATACAAAAAGCAAAGAATATTAAAAAAAAAAATTGTTTAAAATAGTTACAAAATACATCCTCTAAAAGGCAACATGTAAAATAATTTTAAAGAAAAATAATACCAAAATTAAGATGATATTTTGAAATAAATAAATAAAAAAAAGGTCACACATATTCAGTACTTAAAAATTTAATCTTTTTTTTTTAATATTTTGCCTTATTATTTAATTATTATTTTTTAACTCATTTAATGGTTAAGTCCATCTAATTTGTTACGACATCCCAACTTAATCCATTCTTCTTAAAAAAAAAAATAAATAAATAAATGAATAAACATAATTTAATATTAAGCAGTCTATTATATTAATTGAAAACTTTTATTAAAATTAAATTTTTTTATTTTTTCTCTACTAAATAATCACAATTATTTTATAAATACATTAATTCATATATTATCACACACAAATCAGAATTTACAACTTTCCGGAAAAAATTATATTATTCAGAATTTACAAACTTTCCTGAAAGAAATACATTCAAATCAGAAGTTACAAACTTTAACGAAAAAAATACTTTCAAATCAGAATTATTTTACTTAATTATAAGATTAAAAAATATATTTTAAACTTAAGCTTCTATTTTTTCTTTATGACGACAAATATAGGGTAATGAAAAATTAATAATAACGAAATATGAAGCACGCTAGTAGTTCTTGTTTTTACATATAATTATGCGCATATTAACCACTTGTTTTGATTTAAAAAAAAATATATAAAGCTTTTTTCTTTCTTTTTATAATCTTAAGTTTTAAGCTGCTTTTCAATTAAGAATTTAAGTGTCAAGCTTACGTAGTTTTTGCAAATAAAATAATATTAAAAACAGAAAATAATTTCAAAATGTTTTAATCATTAATATTTTATTATTAAGGAATAAAATTTAATATTTTTAAGGTTAAAAATTAAAATTTAATTAATTTCAGAATTTAAGTTTATAATTATATATTTTCTTAGAAGAATAAATTAAAAAGTAAAAAAAAAAATTAATTAATATTTATATTCTTTTTAAAATAATTTTATTTTACACATTTAAAAATAGAAAAAAAAATATATTAAAATATTTATATATTATTTTTTAATTCTTTTTTGACCTTATAAGAATAAAATGTTTTATTTAAATTTAGGGGAAAAGATTTAAAATTTATTTAGCATCGAAACTCTTTAATGTTTCGTTTTAGGGATTCCTTCCGTTTTTATATTTATTAAAGTATTTAATAAAATAATCCGTAAAATTTTAAAATAATTTATTCGGTTAAATTTGACGTTTTTTTATTCTTTGAAAATTGAATGTTTTTTTATAATTGTAATTTTTAATATTTTTTCGTAGTTAATTTGCAAAAACTTACAATTTGCAAACTTAATTTTTAATAAAATAAATTATAAGTTTGTAAGTTTGTATTTTTATTAATTCTCATTTATTAATGTTTCAGGAAAAAATACAAAAGGAAAAAGCAATTACAAACTTAAGTCTAAAATAATAAAATAAGTTGTAAGAATGAAGTTAATATACTAAACAGAAAACAAATATATATATATATTAACATTAGGTAATAAAAAGAGTTAACCTTTAAGTTAATATGATATAATTAATAATAATACAATATTTGACGTGATTTCCTGTAGAATTCTATTTAATTCTTTATTTTTGTTTCCAATTTAGTAATTGTATAGGAATAAATTTTTTTTTTATTTTCATTTATCTTCTCACCTTTTTATCAAAACACATTTATTTAAAAATATTTCAAATAACTTTTATTAAAATAAAAACATGAGAAAACTCTAAAAATATTTAAAAATTATGCAAAATAAAAAAAAAAAAAACAAAAATAATTAAAAACAAAAAATTAATTATAGAAACATGTACAATGTTAACAACTTTTAATCTTTATTTTTATGATATTTAATTTTGGGGAAACCATTAATTTAGGCCAGACAAATAACAAAAAATGATAATATATTTATTTATTTATAAAAAATAAAAATAATTGCAATTTCATGCAAAAGTCAACATTTATTTTTTATGTTTATTTATGGCAATTATCAATATACATAATTGTCTAGTAAACTTAATTATTAATTTATTTAATTGAGAAAAAAGTGGAATAAAAAATATCAAAATTAAATAAAATCTAAATTGAAATACAAAATCAAATCATTAGCTTTCCGGAATAAATTAGAATTTACAACTCTTCTGGAATTGTATAATTCCGTTTTAAAGTTTACAACTTTTCCGCTATTGTTTAATTCTGAAACTAATTTTACAATTTCCGGAGTTCTGATTTTGCAATATAATTTACAATCTTTCCGGAAAAATATAAAAAGGTTATTTTTAAATTTATTCTAAATGTTAGAAAATGTAAAATAAACTTGGAAAATAAATAAATTGTAAACTAGCATAAAAAATTAATAAAATAAATGCATCAGAGAATAAGTTTTTACAATTTGTAATAATATACAATTGTAATTGTTCATTTCAATAGTTTTTTAAATTTATTTTTATAATTATTTTATTAATAATTATTAAAATAATTTCTTTCTTTATTCTTTTGAATAATTTCTTCTTGTTCATGTTTTCTACTTTTAATTTTTTCTCTAATAGCATTCTGTTTTTCTGGAGTTAATTGATTTTCTATATCAAAATAATTATCCAAATCAACTTTAAAAAAATTTTATTTTAATTTAAAATTATTTTAAATATTTTAAATAAAATTTCAAACCTTCTCCTTCTTTAGTAAAAGGAAAACTAGAAGAATTTCCCAAACTCGACTTTTTCTTATGATTTTTATTTTCTTCAATATATTCCTCAAAATCTAATTTTTCATCACATAAAAGATTTAATTCAATTGGTTCATTTCTTTTAACTTTTTTAACCTTATCTTTACCTCTAAGCATTGCTTCATTAATTCCTTTTCCTTCCTTCTTAGTAAAAGGAAAACTTGAAGAATTTCGCAAACTTGACTTTTCTTTATAACTTTCATTTTCCTCAATATTTTCCTCAAAATCTTCTGATTTTTCATTACATAAAAGATTAACCTCTTCAGTCGATTCAATCATTTTACCTTTTCTATTTCTATGCATTGCTTCATTAATTTCAATTAAAAAGATAATAAAAAATAAAAATTTAATTTTTGGAAATTCTTTATTAGATTTAAACATTTTTTAATATAATTAACTAAATAAAATATAAATTAATTAATAATTTGAAAGAAATATAAATAAAAGAAATTAATAATTTAATTATTAAAAATTCAATAAATAGGGCCTGATAAATTTATGTATTTAAAATTGATTAAAAAAAAAAAAAATTTTTTTTTAAATTAAATTAGCTAATGCTATAAGAATTAGTCAAGTAATAATTTGCATAGGAGAAAGAGAGAAAGTTAGTTAATTTGGGAGGGAACTTTTATTTTAAATTTAAAATAAAAGTTAAAACACATTTTAAATATTTTTATTTATTTATTTGCCATATATATTTAACGGCCTTTTAAATAAAGAAAGGCCAAAATTTTATTAATACATTAAAAATTAATTTTTAAAATTAATAAAAAAAAAGTTTTTTAATAAAAATTAATAAAATTAAAATCGATTATTTAAAACTTTTATTTTATTATTTTTATTTTATTTTTTGCTTTATCTTCCTTTATTTGAGAAGAAAAATTAAACAAACAAATATAAACTTGTTAACGCATTTTGAACTTTTTAATGTTTATATTTTAGTTATTTTACTACTTCATTTGATTGATATTATTTTTACTTTAAATACTTCAAGTTTGTTGTTATTTTAAGATTTTAACTTAAACATTTTCCGGAAAATTTTTCTCATTAAGAATTAGTTTTATTATTAATTGTAAACTTAAATTCTTGTTTAGTTAGTTAAGATTGTAAAATGTTTTATGTATTTTTTTTTTATTAAGTTAATAAAAAAAGCTTCCGGTAAGTTGAAAATTAAAATTTCCGGAAAGTAATCTTCTGAGTACATCGTTATTTTAAGAGAACTGAATTATTATTCAAGTTTGCAAACTTAATCTACTTTTACTGTTTAAAATAAAAAAAATTTCATAATTTTTTACTAGAAATACATTTATAATATTTAACTTTTTAAATTAACAAACTTTATTTTTAATTATTATTTACTAATATTTATTTATTTTTCTTGTTCCGCTGATTTTCACAAGTAAATATTAAAACAATAATCTATATTTTTTTTTAGTTGCGCATTTATTGACGTGCATAATTCTTTGCAATAATAACAGTTTTATTCGACCAATTCGCTCAATCCTTAGAACAAAAAAAAAGTTAAAAAATAAATATTGACTAAATAATTTTTTCATGTGATTTTCTTTTAATTAAATAATTTTTTTTTAAATAAATTATTAAAAAAAATTATTAAAAAAATTATCTTAAAATTGAATCTTTAAGAATTAAAAAAAAAAAGAACACTTCAAATAATTTCCATTTTTAAATAGGTAAATTGTTTAAATTAAAAAATAATTTTTTAACTAATTTTAAATAAAAACAATTTTTTTTTTATTTTTCCTCTTAATATGCGCAACAAATAATTGATTCAATTTTTTATAAAAATAATCCTCCTACTTGTGTTTAGAATTATTTTATTTTTTATTTAAATAAAAAATTATAAAAATTTTTAAAGGTCATTAATTTTTCTTTTATTTAAATAATTTAAATATTTTTTTTTTTAAATTTTAAACTTTTAATTTTTTTATAATAATTTTTAGTTTTTTTTTTGTTTAAAAATTTTGGGGATTGAAGTACAAATAAATTTACATAATTTATTTTTATTTAATACATTTCCGGTTTTAAAAAAAAATTAATATTTAAATTTTATTTAATAAAAAAAAATAATTTTTAATATTTTTATATTTTAGAAAATTATTTTTTAAATGGATGGACATTTAAATTTATTAAATAAACAATTAAATAATCAACAAAATAATTCAATTTTATTAAATAAAAATAAAGAAAAAATTAATAATAATATTTTTTGTTGTTGTAAATGTTGTGGATATCGATATATTATTTTATTTCTTACAGTAAATTAATTTTAATATTTTTTAAATTAATTATTTTTAGGCCCTTTGTTTAACTTCAATTTGCTCAAATATGATTGCATTTAATTTTACGCTTATTTTAATGAAAAGACCAAATTGGGGAAATGAAACAATTTCTATTAATTCTACAAAAATTAAAGTTTTTAATAATTAAACTTTGTTTAATATTTATTTTATATTTAGGAAGATGGGCCTTTTACTATTTTTAATGAAACACATATTATGCCTAAAAATATTCCTTATAAACAAGCAGAAAAGGCTCGACTGTTATATGCTGTAAGTTAATTGAAATATTAAAATACAAACTTGAATATTAATAAAAACACTTCTTAACTTTAAAAAGGTTGGTATTGCTAGCATTATTTCTACCTTTCCTTTCTCAATGTTATATACAAAATTTGGTGCTCGTTTTGTATTTTTATCTGCTGGATTGCTTTCAACAATATCTACAGCCCTTTTACCTTTTGCCGCCTCATTAGGAATGAATGAATTTACAATAATAAGAGTATTACAAGGTTTTGCTTATGGTGCTAATTTTGCTTGTATTGGATTTGTTTGTCATCGGTGGGCTACTTTACAACAACATGGCTTCTTTTTGTAAATATTACTTTTTAAATTTTAATCCATTTAAACACCTTACTCTTTAAGTAAAATCTTTAACCTTTTCAATATTTTTTATTTAATAAACAAAAGTTTTTAGAGCATGTATGACAACGTTCACTTCCCTTTCAGTTACTTTCACTAATCCCGTTGCTGCTTTTGTAAGTTTTTTTTTTAAAGTTTTTTAAACTTTGTGTTTTCCCTATTTAGATAAGTTCTATTCCTTCATTAGGTTGGCCTTGGGTTTATTATTGTAAGTTTTATTTATTTAATACAAAGTTTATTTAATATAAATGTAAATCACAAACTTAAAGTTTATTATATATAAAGTTTGTAAACTTAAAATTTGTTATTTATATAAAGTTTGTAATCTTTCTTTTTTTCTTAAGCTCATGCTTTAATTTCTCCAATACTTTTTTTACTTTGGTTACTTCTTTATACTGATCATCCTAGTACTCATCCTTGTGTTACACAAAAAGAGAAAGAATTAATTCTTTCAGGTAAAACTGAAGCAGAAATTGAAATTAATGGATTTATGCCTTATAAGTAAAAATAAATAATTTATTCAAAATAAAATATTTAATTTAATTTTATAGAGATATTCTTTTAAATAAAACAGTTATTGTTGTATGGATTAATTCATTTGCTGATATTGTTACAGCTGTATTTTTAATTACTTATTTACCTACTTATGTTTCTAAAGTTCTTCGTTATGGAGTTAGGGAAACGGGTATTTGGTCAGCTGTACCTGCTTTATTACATATTCCTATTAAAATTGGTTCTGGTTGGTTAGCTGATAATATGAGGTAATGGAAGTTGACAAAATGTTATTTGGACAAAATGTCAATAAAATTTATTTTTCTTTTAAAGATGTATGAATGAAATAGGCAAAATGAGATTATTTAATTCAATAGCTTTAGTTGGCTCTGGAATTGCTTTTGCCTTAGTTGGTTTTGTTCCAGATGATCAACGCTTTTTAGCTGTTATTCTAATGACAATAAATTTTGGTTTAGTTTCTACAAATTGTGGAGGATTTTATAAATGTGCTACACTAATTAGCAGGTAATTAATTCTATTTTATTTAATTACTTTACCTTTTCTAAAAGACAATATGCCCATTTTGTAGTAGCTGGTATTCAATTCGAAAAGTCGATTACCCTCTTTGTTTCTCCTTTAATTTTTTTATTTTTTATTCGGGATGAAAGTAATAGAGAACAATGGCGTAATGTATTTATTGGAATGGCTATTATACTTACTATGGTAAAAATAAAAAAATTAAATTTTTTTTTAAAAATAATTTTATTAAAAAAGGCAAATACTTTCTTTTGGTTTTTTGTAACAGACCAACCAGCAGAATTTACAAAAATAGCAAAATCAGAAAAATCAGAAAAACAAAAAAATAAAGGAATTGAAATTAATACTTTTGCTTAAATAAATAAATAAATAAAAATTAAAAAAATTATTTTTTTTTGTAAAAATATTTTTTTTTCATTTTTTTATTATTTTTAAATAATTTTAAATAATTTTTAATTTTATAAAAATTTAAAATAAATTTTAAATAAAAATTAATTAATTAAATAGTCATCTGAGTAGTGTACACAACAAAACTTTAAAAATTAAAATTTAATTAAAATTATTTTTATTAAATTTTTCTTTCAATACCTATTAAATAGTTAATAAATTAGCTATTTAAATTGCTAATAAAATTATTTTTTTATCAAAAATTATTTATCAATTGATAACAAAAATTAAAGTAAGCACTCTTTTCCCCAATAAATTAAATTAAATATTATTTTCTTTTAAAAATTAATTTAATTTAAATAAATAAATGGATATATTAATTGATTTTATTTCCAAATTTATTCAAAATAAAAATGAAGATGATCATTTTGATAGATTAAATTATCAAATTACTCCTTTACTATTTGTTTTGCTAGCTATTGTTAATATTTCTAAAGTAATTTTTTTTAAATTAATTTTTTAATTTTTTTTTAGTCATTAAAAATTAAATTTTAAAAAAATTAAAAATAATTATAATCTTTTTTCCTTAGTTATATATGGGGGCTGCTATAAATTGCTTCACTAAAGCAGAATTTAAAAATGGTTGGGTACAATATACAAATGATTATTGCCTTGTTGAAAATACTTATTATATTAGGTATTTTTAAATTTAAAATACATTTTTGTATTTTCAAGTTTAAAAAAAATTCAGAACAGATGAAACAATTCCGTTAAAAAAAGAATTACGTAATCAGAAACAAATTGCTTATTATCAGGCAAGTTTATTTTTAATTTAAAAACTTGAAACATTTTTATGTTTTATTAAATTTGTTTTTTAATTATTATTTATTGAGCAAAATATTTTCTAAAATGCTAATTTTAATTTTTTCTTTTTAATTTTTTTTCTTTATTTTTTCTTTGATCTTTAAGAATTATTTGTTTGTTTTTGCTTTAAATTATTTAAAAAAATTAATTTTATTTTAATTTTTTTAAATTTTACCCTTTTATGAACTTCTGGATGTTCAAATTGTTGGTTAGGATATTGTTGTCCTCCTATTGCTGGTCTCATCATTGTTACTTAATTTAATTTAATTTAATTAATTAATTAATTAATTACCATTTACAACATCACCTCCAATATCTTGTAATGGTGTTATAATAAATTCATTTCCATCCCCCCAACCATGCCCATAAGCAGTTAATGGATATGCTTTAAATAAATTAATTAAATTTATTTTTTATAAATTTACCAGCTTCTCCATGTTTAAAAATATCTAATCCACGAATTTCTACTTCCCTAGGTACTCTCATTTTTCCAAAAGCTTTTAAAATTAAAAAAGCAGGAGTTAACACTAATGCTGACCAAATAATTATTGCAATAGCACAAATCATTTGCCAACAAAGTTGCTTTAAAAAAAATAAATTAATAAATAAAATTAATTTACCAATAATGCTTCATCAAATTTAACCTTCTCTGGATTTATTAAAGAGAATAAAATTCCTTTTTCAGTAACTAAACAAGCACTAATTAATCCCCATATACCACCACCAAAATGAACAGCAAAAGCATCTAAAGGATCATCTATTTTTAATGCTAAACATAATTCTGAAAATGCTAAATAAGCCATTCCTGCTATAGACCCTGTTATTGATGATGTCCATATAGGCCTTTAATTAATTTTAATTTATTAATTTTAAAAAATAGTAATAAATACATTAAATTACATCCAGCACAAGCACTAACCATCCCTTTTAAAATAAGTTTAATTATTATCTAAATTCTGATTTTGTTTTTAGTTAAATTCTGATTTTGTTTTTATTTAAATTCTGATTTTGTTTTTATTTAAATTCTGATTTTGTTTTTAGTTAAATTCTGATTTTGTTTTTATTTAAATTCTGATTTTGTTTTTATTTAAATTCTGATTTTGTTTTTAGTTAAATTCTGATTTTGTTTTTATTTAAATTCTGATTTTGTTTTTATTTATTCTGATAATATTCTGATTTTATTCTAACTTAATTTTGTTTAAATTCTGATTTATTTACCAGTTAAGCAAGCATTAATTGTTAACAAAATAGTCCATTTTCCTTTACGTATAAAATGAACAAATAAATAAGAAAGAGCAGCAAATGCCCCACATAAAATTGTATTAATCATAACTTTAGCAACAATTTGTCCAACACCTTTAGTTGAAATTTCTCCTGTAGACCCTCCATTAAAAGCAAGAAAACCAAACATTAAAATAAAACCACCAAGTGAAGCAAACTTAAATTAATTAATTAATTAATTTTATTTAATTAATTAATTACAGGAACAGAATGTCCTTTAATTTCAGCTATTTTAGGTAATTTCCCATTTGTTGTTCCATCTCTCATAGGTGTAGTATTTATTTGTTGTTTTCCTTTCTTTACTTTAATTTTTTTTCTAGCTTCTGATTGTGGAAAACGTCCAATACGTGGACCAATAATTATTGCTGCAATTAAACTAATTGTTCCTCCACAAAGATGTACCTAATAAACATGTTTTAATTTAATTCTGATTTTTATTTTGAGTTTATTCTGATTATGTTTTAATTTAATTCTGATTTAATTATGTATTATTGTTACCATTCCTGATCCGGCAAAGTCAACATAAGTTGTCCGGAAAGGTGTACTAGTAGTTGTTGTATTTTCATTAATATTACTTAATGTATTATTTGTTTCATTAGTAACATTATTATTATTATTAGTTATATTTTCAAAGAATTGTTGTTCAAGACCAAGACTTGGATCAAATCCTCTAGCCATCCAACCATTAGGTGTCCAACCCCAATGTGTTAAAATTGGATAACAAAAAGCTATAAATAAATTTAATTAATTTAATTTAATTAAATTACAAGTAATTAATAATGAATAAGTAAGAAAACAAGCAAATTCTGCTCTTTCAGCTACTGCTCCAGATATTATTGTCTAAAGAAATTAAATATTTAATTTTAAAAAAATAATTAAAATTACCGCAGCTGTTGCTGCAAAAACAAATTGAAAAAAGAATTTTGCATAATTTTGTAAACCAACAACAAAGAATTGACTAAAACCAAAAAAATGATCAAGAAAATTATTAGAATTAGGTCCATATGCTAACAAAATAAATTAATTAAAATAATAATTAAATATTAAAATTAAATATTTATTTACCTAATGCCCATCCTATTGCCCAATAACCAAGAATTCCGAGAACTGGAAAAAAAAAATAAAAAAATAATTATTTTTAATTAATTTAAAACACAAACGTGAATCTAAAACATTTTTAATAAGAATATTTGTACAGTTTTTGCTTCTAACAGCGCCTGCTTCAAGAAACGCAAATCCCTGCAACATTTTAATGTATTTTCAAGTTCATTTCTTTAAAACTTACACACTGCATTACTAAAAATATAAAAAAATAATTCTGAAAATAAGTTTATACAATTTGGATTTATTTTTAAGTTTGTAAACTTAAATTTTAATTTATAAACACAAGTTTGCAAATTAAACCTTAAATTAAACAGAATCTTTAAGTTTATTCTCAAGTTTATTGATATTTAATTTCTTTTGTATTTTTAAGTTTGTATTTTCATTAAATTAATTTATCTTAAGTTTGCGCTTACAGAAAATTATAAGAGCCATAGCACAAGAAAAAAAGGCATCGTTGTTGTCATTAGTATTTATTTTTAATTCATCTAATATTCGTTTTAATTCATTTATTTCATCTGACAAATTAGCTGCTGTTAATATAGTTGAAGTATTTTCCATAAGGAAAATAAATAATTTTTTAAATTAAAAAAATTTTTTTTAATAAATTTAAAAAAAGGTGCGTGGAATTTTAATAATTAATATATTTATTTGTTGTTATTATTCTTAAATAAAAATTTAATCTAATCGGCCATTTTATTTATTTTTTTTTCTTTCCGATCATATTAAAGAAAAACATAAAATATATTAAATTTTTAATTGCTTAGTTGTTGTTGCCTATCTCTCTTTTTTCTTTTTTTAAAACTTTTTTTAAAGTTTTAAAAATTCCAATTTAAAAAAGAGAGAAAATAGAGTAGTTGCACTAACTTTATTTAAACTTGTATATCTTTGGAATGAATTAACATTTTAAAATAAAATTAATACCAATTTATAGAGCATAAATTACTCTATAAAAAGAAATAAATTATAACATTTTAGATCAAAAAACAAAATAGTTATGGTTAAAAAACTGACATTTTTTTGAATAAAATGCATACTTTATTAAAGTTTTTTGCTAAAAACTTTATTCTTTAAATTTTTTATTTTTATTCTGATAGCCAATTTTCTGCTCTATCATTTGATACCAAAAGCATCTCATAATATTAATTCCTTGTAAAGTTATAACAATTAAAGTAAAGTTAGTGCAACAAATTATGTATTTCCTAAATAGGGGAAAATTTTAAAAAATAAAATTTAAAGAAATTATTGAAAAAAAAGTAAAAAAGGAACAGGAAATAATAATTTCCCGAATAAAAATATGAGGGAAAAATATTTTAAAAATATTAAAAGTTTTGTGTTTTGCGCATTCTACTACTTAACTACCTATTTACTTTACTTACTTACTTACCCTCTATTCTCTTCTATTAATCTATTAATCGTTTGTTTAATATTTTTTTTTATTTTTTTTTCTCTTCGATTTTTCACAAACTGTTTTCAATCTTGTTTTTTCCAACCTTTTTGGAGTTTACCCAAAACATTAAAAAATAATAAAAAATAGTAGAGGAAAGGAAAAAATTTTTTTTGTAATAATAGGCAGCAAATTAATTAATTTAATTAAAATAATTAATTTAGTGGGTTCCATTTATTTTAATACTTCAAGCATGTTCATTTTATATTCCTCATCTTCTATGGCGTTCATTCAATTGGGTAACAGGCTATCAAATTAAAGCAGTTATTTCTGCTTCTGCTTCAAATGAACAACAAACATTTTCTGATAATAATAATTTAACAAAAATAATTGCAAAATCTTTATTTAATGCTTCACAACATACCTATCAACCTATATGTTTTGTTCGTTAGTGTTTTGTTAAAAATAAACTTGTTTTAACTTTACATAATATAAAATTAAGTTTTGAAAATACAAAAAAGTTTAAACTTGAAAATAAACTTGAAATACAAAAAAACACTGAAAATAAACTTTAAAAATAAATACAAAAATCAACTTATTTTTAATTAGGAAAACAACAATTTGTTTCATTTCTATATTTATCTATGAAATTAGCATATGTTTTGCTTATATGTTTTCATCTTTGTTTATTCAAATTTTTTATAGGTAATCTAGATTTTGCTATTGGAATTTTAGATCATAAAGGGGAGTGGAGACAATCAGGTAATTTTTTCTATTAAATTAAAATTATATATTTATTTAAAGGTCATTTTCCTCGTGTAACAGTCTGTGATTTTAATGTATTTTTTAATTTTTATTTTAAATAATTTTTATTTTAGGTTTACAAATATGCCCAGTTAACAAATTTTACTGTAGAATGTGTTTTACCCTTAAATATGGTTTATTAATTTATTAAAATTATTAAAATTTTGTATTTTAGTTTAATGAAAAGATTTTTGTATTTTTCTTCTTTTGGCTTTGTTTTTTACTTTGTTTGACAATATTTTCTATTTGTTTATGGATTAGACGAATTAGAACTAGAGATTATTATTTTCATCGGTTGTTGAATGTTTATGTTTGTTTTAACTTTTAAAACTTTTTTGTATTTTATAAACTTAAATTTAAAACACAAAAACTTCTGAAATACAACCTAAAAACTGAAAACACAAAGAATAACAACTTGAAATACAAACTTAAAAATAAACCTAAAATACAATTAATTTAAAAACAAGTTTATTTTATTAAAGAAAAGCAAAACAGGAATTGCTTCATATAATCAATGTTCTGAAGACAATGGAGCAAGAACCCCCTTAATTTCATCAATTTCTTTATTTCAAAATAATTTACTTAATCTAGATTTTGGTAGTGATCTAAGAATTGTATTAGGATTAATTCAAGAACAAACTGGAATTTTATTTTGTGCTAATATTTTTTATGAAATATTTAAATGTGTAAGTATAATTTAAATTAATTTAAATTAAATATTAAATTAAATATTAAATTTTAAGCAAAAAATGAGAAGAGGATTAAACGAAGAAAAATTAAAAAAGAATGAAGAAAATGATTAATTAAAATAAAAATAAGCAAAATAAAAATTAATTAATTTTACTTATTTTAGGGATTATCTCAAAAAATATTTTAAACAAAATTTTTTCTTTTTTTGGGTTAAATTAAAGAGCAAAAAATTCTCTATTTTTTAAAGGAATTGACTGAGTTTTTTTTAATTGGGAAAAGGAAAATATTTTTAAAAATAATTATTAAATCAATTTAAAAATAATTTAATTATAAATACCTTTATTATTTAATATTTTAACCTTCAAAAATAATTTATTCAAGATATAATCTTGATAAATAAAAATATATTTAATTCATAAATATTATTTTATTATTCAGAGAAAAATTTATTATTATTTTCCCTCATTAAATTTACAATAGGGGCAAAGTTGGCAGGTGTTAAAAATAATTATTTTGATATTTTTATTTATTTTAATAAACAAAAGAATTGTTTTTCATAGATGAAGCGAATTTTATACAAATAGAAACACTGGTTTTAACAATATAAAAACATTATAATTAATAATATTTTTTTAGCAAACAAGTTTATTTAAAAACAAGTTTATTTAAAGACAAGTTTATTTAAAAACAAGTTTATTTAAAAACAAGTTTATTTAAAAACAAGTTTATTTAAAAACAAGTTAATTTAAAAACAAGTTTATTTAAAAACATGTTTATTTAAAACAACATAGTTTAATATTATAATTTATTGAATTAATCTACTAAAAAAAAGCTTCAAATAATAAGTTATTACAATTTTTGTTGTGTTTGTAATTCATAAAAATATTGCAACAGCTGTTTATTTCATAACTTAATATTTTTAGCTTTATCTTCCCAAACTACATAAACGATTGATCATTTAGGAACAAAATTGCATTAAGCTTTTCAACTTAAATTAGTAAAATAATAAATACATATATTTTTAACCAAATATATTTAATTAATTAAAAAATATAATTTATTGTTTTAAACATATGTTGCATATATTCTCATTAATATATTTATTTTTGACCGATATTTATAATAAAAACAATAATAATAATAATTTAGGTTTATTCTTTGACCAGTAATTATCTCCTTTATTCAAAAAAGAAGCCTTTTTCTACGAAACATTGCTTGCGGAAACTAAAACCATAAATATATTTCCATACCTTTCATATTGGTTAACGCGGCATTATTAGTATGCCTAACAAAAATAAATATTTTAGTGGAAAGCATAATAATATAAAAAAAGAGTAAAAGTCATTTTTAAAAGATTTTATTTTTTATTTCCTATTTTTGCAATATTAAATTATTTTTTATTTACTTAAGGAATTTAAATATTTTTTTCATTTAATCTATAATGTTTTAACTATTTTTATATTTAAGCAAACATGTTCGATTAAACAATAATCTTGTTTTACTGTTTGGAAAAAATGTTTTAGTTAATTTGTTTTAAAACATTCAAAGATAATAAAATTAAACTTGTTTTTCAAACCTAATTATTTAAATGTTTTGTTTTGAAATATTTTTTTATTAAACCTTTTAATGTTTTTATAAACTTTTTATTTTCAATCATGTTTATAAATAAACTTGTTTTAATGTTTAAACTATTTTCAGTTATTATTCTATGGATATTTCAAACATTTACAAAAATGGAAGGTTTTTCTTGCCAACAACAATTATTTTTAAAATGTTTTAATAGAATTAAAGTTTTAATTCCTCCAATACGTCGTTTATTTCTTTCCATTTGTTTTATTTCATTGTTTGCAGTTTGTCAACTTTTATTCTTTAACAATTATTCACTTGTTGTTTTTCCTTCAACAACAACAACTTCTTATTTAACAACACAAACAACAACAACAAAACAAAAGTTTAAAAGATTTCCTGATTCACTTATTATAGGTGTTAGAAAGGGGGGAACTAGGGCATTATTAGAAGCTCTTTCTTTACATCCAAATATTAAAATTGCAAAGTAAATTAATTAATTAATTTAAATTTAATTTTATTTAAAGGCATGAAGTTCATTTTTTTGATAAAGATAAAAATTTTCAAAAAGGTCAAAATTGGTATTTAGAACAAATGCCGGAAGCTAATATAAATGATGTTTAATTAAATTTTAATTAAATTAAATTAATTAATTATTTAATAGATAATAATAGAAAAAACTCCAGCTTATTTTACTGCAAATCCATTAGTTCCGGAAAGAGTATTTAATTTTAATTCAAAACTTAAGTTTATATTAATATTACGTTCTCCAATAATCAGAACAAGTTTTGTTTTTAATTAAAACTTTGTTTCTATTTAATTATTTTTTTAAAGTAAGCGATTTTACACAAATTTTACAAACAAAAAAAGAAAAAAATAAAACAACAATAAATTTAGAAAAAATGTCTTTAATTAAAATAAATAATTCAATAAAATTAAATAAAAGGTAAAATTAAATTTAAATTTAATTTTTTTTAAATTTTTTAATTTAATTAAAAAGATTTAAACCAATAAGAAATTCTTTATATTCTGAACATTTAATTAGATGGTTAAAATATTTTCCGTTGAAACAATTTTTAATTTTAGATGGAGAAAAATTTATTAAAGATCCGTTAAGTCAGGTAAAGAATTTAATTTTTTTTTAATTAAAAATTTTATTTAAAGTTAAAAATTGTTGAACAATTTCTTAATTTAAAACCTTTAATTAATTCAAATCAATTAACTTTTAATTTTCAAAAAAAATTCTTTTGTTTTCGTCAAAATATAACAACAAAAATAAATTGTTTAGGTAATTCTAAAGGTAGAAAACATATTAAAATAACTAATAAATTTCGTTATTTATTAACTAAATATTTTAGACCTTATAATTATAAATTGTTTAATTTAATTAATAGAAAATTTAAAAATTGGGAATAAAATTAAATAAAAAAAAATTTTTTTTTTCTTTATTAATAAAAGAAATAATACAAAAAAAGAGGTGTAAAAAAAAAATTAAATTTTAATTATTTAAAGGGGGACAGGACAAGAAAATAATTTTTTTCTTTTTTTTTTTTTTTTTAATTAAATTAAATTAATTGTCCAATCCCTTTAATAGAAAAGAAAAAAAAAAAGTTCTTCTTTTGTGTTTTTGACTAGTGGAATGAATTTAAAAGAATTTAAAATTAATATCTTTTATTTAAAAAAAAATAATTTTTAATTGGGTATATAAATTTTAAAAGAAAGAAAAATGCGAAAAAAAAAAAAAATATTTTTCAAATTAATTTTTAGAAAATTCCCCTTCCCAAAAAATATTAAAAAAAAAAATAATAAATTGTGTTTAGAATATATATTGCTTTATTAAAACCTTTTTATTTAATTTCTTCTCTTTTATTCATTTTGTCTTTTACTAAGATCACGTAAATTTCCCAAAAAACGTTCAGGTGTAATTATTTGATCTGATCCAATAATAACTTCCCAAGCCTTTTGTGAACGTGTTACTTCATATGCTGAACGCATTTCAGAAAAAGTAACTCCACCAACTATGAAAATTATTAAACGAGGACCAGAACGCATTTGTGAATAACGTTGATCTTTATGCCATTGACCATAACGTGCACTTGTTGGAGCACTTTAAATTAATTAATTTAATTAAAATTAAATAAATAAAAAATAAACCGATATGGTTGACTAATTTGTCGACCTGCTAAAAATGGAAAATGTTTAATATCCAATTTATCTTCTATTGCATCTTCCATGACATCTTTTATTAAAGGAACCCAACGAGATTCACGATATACTTGCTCGTTTCCACGTTCACGTCTTGTTGGATTCCATACACGTTTTCTTCCTTGCTTTAAAAATTAAATTTAAAAAAAAATTAAAAGAATATAATAAATACATCAATTGTAACATTTAAACCAAGTAAAGAAGCATTAGTAAGAGTTTCCTTTTCCTGGTAAGGAATGTTTGCATGTTGTAATAATTTATTTAAATTTTCGTCGGTTATTCCTTAAAAAAAGGGAACTTTTTTTTCTTAATTATTTTTTTAATATTTGTCAAAAACTGTAAAGTCTAATTGAAAAAAAAGTGTCTCAAAACCCTGCCCATGTATTATTTCTTAAACTGCTATCCATTAACTACAAGATAACTCTCATTATTAAATTATTTTATTTAAAAATTAAAACCATTTCTATGAAAAATATAGAGTAAAATTAAGCGAAGTCTATCCTCCATTTTAACAGCAGGATCAATTAATAAAGGTACCATTAACTTCATTGGGTCTTTAATACGTTCACCTTCTGCATCCATACCCAAAGCCAAATCCTTTTAAAATTTAAATTAATTTTTTTAAATTGATTAAAAAACCTGTTCAACTTTACAAAGCTTATCAACACCATTTTTATATTTATTCATACATTCCTCTGCCAAATGAAAATGTGTACTTAAAATAAATAAAAATGAAAAAAGAATTTAAAATTAAATTTAACCTAAATTTATTTAATTCTTTTTGATATTGTGGAGCTTTTTTAATTAACAAGGACAAGTCTTTAATAGATTTAGCATCACTAGGCATTTTCTTATTTTCAGAAAATTTTTTCAAGCCACGGGTTACCTTTAAATTTAAAAAAAAAAATTTTTTTTTAATCACCAAACAATTCTTTTCTTTAAAAAATAAAAAAAAAACCTCTTGAGAAACAACAGCAATATGTTTATGTCTATTCTCTACCCACAAATCATCATTTTCATCTAATAACACTTCTTTATCCACAGATTCTGCTCCACCTGTTTCATAACGATAAACATCATTTTCAATATTTAAAAGATCTTGTGTCATTGCTTGAAGAGTTAATTCATGTAATAGAGGGGAAATAGCATCAAATCCTCTGTCAATTATTATAAGCTGTGAACGAGCTTTTTCAGTCCCTTCACCCATTGAAGGTTCATCAGCCTTGTAAGCATCTAATTTTGCTTCTACTAAATGTCCAAGTTCAACATTACGTTCAAAATCTGCCCGGTAACTGAAAATTAAAAAATAAAATTTAAAGAATTTAAAAATACCGAATAGACGGGTATTCACCTAGAGTAGCACAAACTGTTGCAATTTGTTCTGCTATACGTTCTAAATTAACAGTTAAACTTCCCTGTTTTTGTGCATTATAATACAAAAAGAAAGTAGAAGAAGAGTCAAGAGTATAGACCTAAAAAGAATTTTTTAAGAAAAAAATTAAATTTTACTTGTGATTCATAAGGAGTAAAAGCAATATTTATTTCCTTCAAAGTTTTAATATGACGAGCTACAGGACTTCGAGAAAGAGAAGAGAATAGCTGATCTGGACAAGCTTCAGTAAAAAATACATGTGCACATTTGTACAAATTATGAGAACCAGAAAAGTCTTGAGTTAATTTATCAACTGATTCCTTCAAAAAAAAAACAAAGAAATTAATTCAATTATTCATAAAAAATGATTTATTTAAAGTTAAGGTATCATGCAGACTTAGGAATTTGCTAGGGATTTTACTAGATTCCCAAAGTCCATGGTTCTGCCTAAACCAATAAATTAGACCCAAACTATAGTCTCAAAATATTTTAAAAATTTTTCCAACAAACCTTTGTAGGAGAAATTAAATAAATTGCATCAATAGTAGGTAAAGGTTCTCTACGTTTATTTAAATCCTCAACAATAGTAACACCTTGATCCATAACATCATGCATTTTACAGCAAGCACTTAACATTCTCATTGCAAGTCTATCAACAATTAAAGCATTCCAAGCCCCTCCTTTTTCTGGTTTGTGGAGAGGTTGAAGAACTTCGTTAATTAATTCTTAAAATTTAGAGGAAATAAAAAATTTAAAAAAAATAATAACTTTGTCCAACAATTGATTTTAATGTCATATTTGTCAAAAATTAATATTGTTGTCTGAAAATGAAAAAAAATTCTTTAATGTAAAGCTTAACAAAGCTTTAAGCCTTTAAATAAATGAAAAAGGAAAAATGAATAAGCTCTCGACGAAATATGCTGTAGCCAAGTTTTGAAGAAATAGCGTAAAAAATGAAGAGAGTAGAGACATTGATTTTGAAATAATTGAAGCACTCTAATGTCCGCAAAAAAAGACATTTGAGAAAAAAGTTTTCGAAATCTTAATGATTTTGTTTCTATTCTTTCTTTATTTTTTTAAATACATTTTTGTTTTTTAGAATTTAAATTATAAAAATGACAACAACAATCCCTGGTTCTTTGGTTAATAAGACCAAAAAGCATTTTATGGGAATGTCAGCCCCAGCTGGTTATGTTGCTGGTGTTGGAAGAGGTGCTACAGGATTTACTACAAGATCAGATATTGGTCCAGGAGTTGATTTACCTACTGATCCGGGAATGGCTGCTGCAGCTGGGGCTGCGCCACCAGCCAAAAAACCAAAAGATGAAGAAAATGATGAGCCTGAAGATTTAAATGATGCTAATTATGATGAGGTTATATTTGTTTAATTTTTTAATTATTATATCCTTATTCAGTTCGAAGGTTATGGTGGTAGTTTATTCTCAAAAGATCCCTATGACAAAGATGATCAAGAAGCTGATGAAATTTATCATGCTGTTGATATGCGTCAAGACGAACGTCGGAGAGATTATCGTGAAAGAAAATATAAAGAAGCTGTTGAAAATTACAGAAAAGAAAGGCCAAAAATTCAGCAACAATTTAGCGATTTGAGAAGACAATTAGCAACGGTTAAAGAAGAAGAATGGGCTTCAATTCCAGAAGTTGGTGACAGTAGAAATAGAGCAAAAAGAAATGCACGTGTGGAAGTGTTAGTTTTTTAAAGTTTTTTTGGGGATAATCTTCGGGCTTCTTTATTTCAATTATTCCTTTATTTTTAGTTTCACACCTGTGCCAGATTCAGTTATTGCTTCTGCAATGGGTTATGGTCAAATGAATACTGTAATGGATCAAGGCGTTCAGAATGGTATTTCTACTCCATTCTCTGGTTTTCAATCAACCTTGGGCGGTGGTCTACGTTCAACTTTTGGAGGCTTTCAGTCAACTTTTGGTGGTGGATTTCAATCAATTTTAAACCCTGGTATGGTAACCCCTGGATGGAAAACTGGAACAGGAACATCCTCAGATTTGGATTTACGTAAAATTGGACAAGCAAAGAATCGAATTATGGATATTAGACTTAATCAGGTTTTACAAATAAAATATTCTATTTTAAAGGGTTATTTTTTCTTTAAATTAATTAAATTGCCAAATGAAGATAAAGTAAAAGGTTTGACGCTCAGTAAAAGGGAGCATATTCTTTAATAGTAAATAAACTTAAATTTATTTTGTTTATTTACGTATTTGAGGTGGATAAATCAAATTTTTTTTCAATTAATTTGTTAGCATTTTGTAAATGTTTAAAAATGCTGACAAAAAAAATTTATTTTTGAAGAAAACAATTTTTAAATAAAGTTTCCATTTTAAATTTTTAATTAGCTTATATGTTCTATTAATTTACTTGTTTAGCGTTTGATTACTAAGTTTTCAATCTGATGGCTTTTAAAATATTTAAAATAATATTTTTTTTATTTTAAAATTATTAAATTATTTTCTCGTTTTAGGTCTCGGACTCAGTTTCCGGTCAGACTGTTGTAGACCCTAAAGGTTATTTAACTGATCTACAATCAATGATTCCACAATTTGGAGCTGATATGCAAGATATTAAAAAGGGCCGAATGCTTTTAAAATCTTTGCGTGAAACCAATCCAGAAAAGCCTCAGGGTTTGTTTCTTAAATTTTTGGTTAATTTTGTTTTATTTTCTTAGGCTGGGTAGCTTCTGCTCGTTTAGAAGAGGCTAGTGGTAAATTACAAGCAGCGAGAAATTTAATTATGGAAGGGCTTGAAAGAATTGATAAATCTGAGGATTTATGGCTTGAAGCTATTCGATTACATCCTCCAAATGTTGGGAAAAATATTGGTTAGTTTTTTATTTCAATTTAAATTTAGCTACCTTTTTCTCTTTTAATTTAAGTTGCTAATTCTGTCCGTGCACTTCCCCATTCAGTAAAAATTTGGTTAAAAGCTGCAGATCTTGAATGTGATGTTAAAGGCAAAAGAAAAGTTTTAAGAAAAGCTTTGGAAAGTAATCCAAGTTCTGTTCGTTTATGGAAAGCAGCAATAGATTTGGAAGATCCAGAAGATGCTCGAATGTTATTAGCTAGAGCTGTTGAGTGTTGTCCACTTAGTACTGAATTATGGTTAGCTTTAGCTAAATTGGAGACTTATGAGAATGCTCAAAAGGTTTTTTTTATTTTAAATTACAAAGTTAATTAATTAATTCTTTGAAAGGTATTAAATAAAGCAAGAGAACATATTCCAACAGAAAGAATGATTTGGATTGCAGCTGCTAGACTTGAAGAAACTCGTGGACAAGCTAAACGAGTCCCAGTATTAATTGAACGCGCCTTAATTTCACTCCGATCAGCACAAGTTGAAATTAATAGAAAGCAATGGTTAGAAGATGCTGTTGAATGTGAAGCTGCTAATTGCCCATTAACTAGTAAAGCTATTATGTAAGTGTAGAAATGCTTTTTTTAAAGACTTTGTTGTAACTGCTTCACTTTCCCAGAAAAAATTGGATTTAGTCAGCTTTCCTCGAACTTTGACCTTTTATATATTCCCTAGTCGAAGGTACAAACCACTAAGCCATACGCCCTTTTTTTGATTTTATTTATTCTTTAATTATTTTTAAGTCAAAATGTTATTGCAATTGGTGTGGAAGATGAAGACAGAAAACACACATGGATGGAAGATGCTGAATGGTTTATTACACAACATGCTATTCAATCAGCTAGAGCAGTATATTCCTACATTTTGAATATTTTTCCAAAGAAAAAAAGTATTTGGACACGTGCAGCATTTTTTGAAAGAGAATTTGGTTCAGTACAAAATTATGAAGAATTATTAAAGAAAGCAACAGAAAATTGTCCTGATGCTGAAAATCTTTGGTTAATGCATGCAAAATCTCGTTGGCAAGGTGGAGATGTTGAAGGTGCTAGACAAATTTTAGCACAGGCTTTTAGACATAATCCAAATTCTGAAGAAATTTGGATGGCTGCAGTTAAACTTGAATCAGAAAATGAGGTTTATAAATTAATTTTTTTAAATTTTGGATTAGATTTTTTATGAGGGAATTTTATGAAAATAAAAATTATTATTTTAAGGAATTTGACCGTGCACGTAAATTATTAGAACGTGCAAGAAATTCAGCACCATCTCCTCGTTTTTGGATGAAAAGTGCTCGATTAGAATGGTGTTTAAATAATTTAATTAGAGCTAAAGAATTATTAAATGAAGGAATTAAATTATATCCTGATTTTGAAAAATTTTATATGATTTTTGGGCAAATTTGTGCCCAAGAAGGAAATTATGATGAAGCAAGAAAATATTATATTGAAGGAACTAAAAGAAATATTCATTGTATTCCTTTATGGTTATTATTAATTAGATTAGAAGAATATAGAGGAAGGCATATTAAAGCTAGATCAGAATTAGATATTGCAAAAACTAAAAATCCAAAATGTGATGAATTGTGGTTAGAAGGTGTTAGAATTGAGATGAGAGCTGGACAAAGAGAATTAGCACAATCAATGTTAGCTAGAGCTTTACAAGAATGTGAACATTCAGGTTTTTTTTTAATTGAGGGAATTAAATATTTAATTATTTTTTTTTTTGTAAAGGAAGACTTTGGGCTGAAGCTATTTTCATTGAATTACGTCACGCAAGAAAAACAAAAATTGTAGATGCATTAAAAAAATGTGAACACGATCCTTATGTACTTTTGGCTGGTTCAAAGCTTATTTGGGCAGAGAGAAAATTAAAAAAGGCGAGGGAGTGGTTTATGAGAACTGTTAAAGTTGAACCTGATTTTGGTGATGCTTGGGCTTATTTTTATAAATTTGAACAAATACATGGAACTCAGGTTTGCTTTTTTATAAAGAAAAAATGTTAGTTTTATGAAGGGAAAAATTAGAGAATTGGGTAATTTTATAAATTTTTCTCATGTTAGAGAATGTCTCTCTTAAAAATTTGTATATACACTTGTACTATTTTTCTTTTCTCTGACTTATTTTTTAATTTTTATCAGGAACAAAAAGACGAAGTAAAAAAGCGTTGTATACAAGCAGAGCCTCGTCATGGTGAGCTTTGGCAAGCAGCATCAAAAGATGTTAAAAACTGGCGTAAACGGACAGGAGAACTTTTAGAAATAATTGCTGAGAAATTAGAAATACCTAAATAATTATTTTTGATCTCCTTCATATATTGCTATTTTGGACAAAATTTAAATTAAATAAATTGTTTTTTTTAAAATTGTTTTTAACAAAATATTTATTTAATTAATTTAATTTTTTTTAATTATAATTTTAAAATTAGAAATGTTTTTTAAACAATTTATTCAAGTATTTAACCAAACCAAAGTTCCTGTACGATTTAAAAGGTCTTTTAGAGGTTTAAAAGAACGTATGGAAGAGGATGGATTAATTCCTTTTAGTGAAGATGACCAAGCATTTAATCGTTTGTTTTTTAAAAGGAAAAAGAAAAATAAATTATTTTTTAGATTTGGATTCTAGAGCAGGTTTGCTTAAGCCTATTCACACAGTAGAGGAACAGATTGAATATATGGCAAGTGAAGGTTTGTATTTAACTCAATAATATTGGGGGTTTTAAGTTTTTTTAATGTTCAGTGCAAAAATAGTATTGAAAAAGGAGAGAATTATGCATTCAGAATAAAATCATTCTCTTTTCTCTGCAAACATATTTTTTTAGATAACTTTAGCATTAATGAATTTTATATGTAGATCTATTTATTTAGTTATAGTTAAATAGCTAGGGGATAAGTCTTCAGAATATATTTTTGAAAGTCCTTTTTTCAACAAGCAATTCTTATTTCCTCTCTTAATTAGAATAATTAATTAAATTATAAACTTTCGTTTTAGAATATTGGAATGTATATAAAGACCGTCCAATTTGGGAAACTTCATGGAGGCGTAATTTACGTACTCAATTAAAATGGCAACCACCTACTCGACTTTTTTGTATTGACCGAAATGGACGATTTAATGTAAATAATGCTTGTCCTATTTGTCGTGATGAATATTTTTTCTTTGATTATAGGGTATATTATATATTTTTTAATAAACTTTATTTTATTTAGAATCCAAAATTAATTTTACATTTTTTACAACCTGGCACTGATTTGCCCATTACTAATTTGAAAACTGGATTATGTATTGAACAAACAATAAATTTACAGGCACAAGTATTAAAGGCAAAGGAAAATGGTTAGTTAATTACTTTTATTTTCTGGAAATTCTTTCCTTTTTTGACAACTGGCATTTTGTCTTTGACATTTTGTCAACGTTTTCTTTGGCCATTTTGTCAAAAAATTTAATTCTTTATTTAAGGCACTCTTCCATTCAACGTTGAATTTCGGTATTTTGATTACAAGGAATGGTACCCAGGTTTATGGGAAAAGGAGGAAACTCTTCAAGGTGATGAAGAACTTCCAAAACGAAATGTTTCTGTAGACGATATTTATCAAAATCCTGATATAGAGTTTCCAATACATAACAGAGATTTTAATAATCATTGGTTTGATTTTAATATAATAATATTTAAAATTAAAAAATATTTTTAGGGACGAATGGTGGGTACGACACGAAAAGTTTTCGAGAAAAGGAAGATAAATTAGAGATTATTTGTTTATTTTGCTATTGTTATAAACATTAACTATAAAATAAAAAAATCCTCAAAATTACCCAAATAATTTATTAAAATTTCCAAAGTAAATTAGATTATAAAAAAACAACATACTTTTTATTCAGATATTTCATCCCTTCTATTTTCTATCACAAATTATTTTTCTATTTAAATTTTCTTTTTTAGTCAGGCATTGAAAGTTCAATAGATCCAAGCTAAAATTTATTAAAAATTAGAGTCTTAAATTGTTTTTAATTTCTCAGACTCTAATGTCATTAAATATTTAAAAAAAACTTACAGCAAAAACATCATCATAAAATTCTTCAGATTCTGGAGTTCCTGTTGCTGGATCAACATCTCTAACCTTAAACTTCAATGTTGCAAAGAATGCCCCAGCAATTCTTCCATCTTCGGGGATTTTTAGTAAAACATAGTTAATATCAGTCTTTGAAACAGGCAAAGATTTTATTGGTAAAATTTCTTCAATTTCCCAATTAATGTCTCCTCCTTCATTATCTTCTTCTGTATCCTCTTCTTGTTCCAAGTGTACATAAACATCCTCCATTAATTGGTCACTTACATTATTTCGACAATCAAACTTTTAATTTAATAAAATTATTTTAATTAAAACGTTTGAAGACAATAGTGTTTTATTTTAACTAAAAATGGTCAAAGGACATTTGAACAATCTAATTTTAGAAAATATAAAGGGTAAAGAACATATAAAATTATTTCTATTTCCTAATTACCATCTGACCATTATGTCCAAATGACCATTTGTAGGTAAATAAGAAAAGGCTAAAAACTCCCCTAAACTCTCAAAAAACTTTAAATAAACCTGTAAAAGTATGTACTCATTAAATACATGTTCAACACAAGAAACATAATATTCCGTAACAGATTTAGTCAAGTCAAATGTTGGAGATGATTTTAAAAGGGGTCCAAGTTTTTTAAATTCAGGAATTGCAGAAATTTGAGCTAAAAAATTAAATTTTTATTATCAAATAATTTAAATAAAAACCTGAAAATATTTCCATTCTAGAAGCTTTAGTTTCCTTTCTAATAACAGGTTCTTCAATTAACATTGAAGGTTTCTTCTCAGTTACAGTCTCTAAAGACAATGGAACTTGTTTAATATCAAAAGGTTCTTCAAAACGTTCATTATGGACATAATCTTCCAAAGAATGTTGAAGTCCAGCAATTGAGACCTTTTTTTCTTTTAAATTAAAAATTTAAACAAAAAAATACTTTAAGAGTATCCAAAATATATGTAACAATTGCTGCTTGGTCTTCACTTTTTAAAATTGTTAAATAAAATGTTGCTCTATCTCTAACTTCATCGTCTGTATCCAACAAACACCGTTTTAAAAGAATTATTATATTTGGACGAAGTTGGGGACATTCGGCACCAAACTTTGCTAAAGCGGTAACTGCTGCTGCACGGACCTTTAATTTTAAAAAAAATTGTAAAAATCAGTATTTTAATAGTGCGCATAAAATAGCCCGAAGTCTTAATGTTTTCAATTAAATATCGTAAAAAATATAAAGAAAATTTAAAAAATTGCGGCAACGTTTGTAGACTTTTGTGCACATAGTCTCAAAAAATCTTAATTAGCCTTCCCGCCAATCTCTTTTTCAAGTCTCAGAAAGTATTTATAAATATCGCTTCATTAATTTTTTATAAACATTTATTAATTAATAGGCCTTTTAATTAACATCATTGACTTCAAATTTTAATTTAAAAAAGAATAATAATAAACCTGTGTAGTTTCCAAAATTACTCGATTATAAATAAATCGAATATAACGTGCTGGATGATTGGTCGTTGGACCTTCTCTACCTAATAAATGTAATACTTTTGTTGCTAAAGCAGGATGTTCACAGTCTTCAATAAATTCACATAAATGTGAAAGACCCAAATCTTTGGCGTTTGAATTGTTTTCAATAATCGAAATTATTGTGTTCACAATTGCTTTTTTATATTCAAAACCACCTTCATCACGAAGCATTGAAGCCAGAAAATTCATTAAAGTTGCGTGTTTGCGAGGATAGCGAATACATAGAGAACGAATTGCTTCGATTACGACAATCTTAAATGGAAGACATTTTAGCTCAATGTAAAAAGATAGAAGAGACCGGAGGTCAACCCTATAGTTCGACATATAAAATGAAACTTTGGTCAATTTGCCAAAAAAAAGAGTTAATCTATAGGGTTAAAATTCTTTAGAAAATTGATTTATGGAAATGACAACTAAACCTATAAACAAAAATTAAAAAACTAACCTTAAATTCATCGCTTATTTCACTAACAAATGTACCAATTTGTTTCATTAAACGTTCAACAGAAGCTTCAGCCCCAGTTTTCAAAAGCGTAGTTATTGCCAATGTAGCAATTGAACGATTCTGATCAGTAATTAATTGTTCCAAATCAACATTGCAAGAAATAACTGCCTGAGGGTAATTAATAGAAATTCGGTTTAATGTTCGAACAGCAGCAAAACGTAAAGCAGATTTAGGCGACGAAAGGAAAATTTGAAGGACGCTAATGGCAGAAGCTAATTCACCGCTAAAATGACAAAAAAATTTGGGAAAAGTATTTTTTAAAATTAAACCTAGAAATTGAAGGAATTCGAACAATAGCAGAAGCAGCCTCATAAACGACCATCTCGTGTTTATTGCGAAGACAACTCTCGATAAATTGAAAAGCAATGCGATCACTTAAAAAATAATTTAAATAAAATAAAATCAAAAATAAAACCTTCCATCATCTTCTTCTACCAATTTTGCAGCAATTCTAATTAAATAACAAATAGCTAACGGAGAACGAAGTCCTGATTTGCTAAACTTTTGAACCATTTTAAGTATTGCAAGTCGATCAGTTGAACGTATTTGGTAAAGAAGACTTAATGCATGAAATTGTACCATATGATTGTCAGAAGAAACAGCTTCTTGTACTTCATTTGCCCAACGACGAACAACATCAGGACTTCTTTTCATTAAATGAAGTGAAGAAACTAAAGCAGCAGAAGAAACAGAAGGAACTTTATCGACAATTGCTTGCTTCATATAACGCTCAATTGCTTGGAGCATTCCTGTATCGGTTAGAATACGACAGAGTGCACGAATAGCAGAAGGTCTGTAAATGTCTTCTCGGCCAGTCATATCTTTTGTTAGGCTGAAAAAAGTTTTTAACCTTAAGTCAATAAAAAGTGGGTAAGCCTAAATAACTAATTTTTAAGGTTCTAAAGGATCGGCCAAGTGAACAAGATAAGAAGGGAAAAGTAAATTTAAACAAATGTTAAAATCAAATAAACCTGCTAATAACAATAATAACATCACTCGAAATAGTACAAAGTTCTTTAATTGCCAAATAAACAAGCATTCTTAATGTAACATCTTTAGCTTGCCATAATTTTGTAATGGCAAAGAAGGTATCAGTAGCTTCAGTCTTTCCAATAGTTTCACCATGTTGAAGTAGGTAAAGTAATTTACAAAGTATTGGTCGGCATTTTCTTGCATTTATTGGAGTTTCGTTAAACGCTCTAGTCTAAAGAATGTTAATAATTAAAAATAAAAAGAAAATACTTCTTGAACAACTGTCGCTTTGTCTAAATGATCATATGGATTTACAGCTCCAGCTTCATCATCTTTTTTATCACGACGCATATTTTAAACTATTTTTAAATAATTAAAATGATCCTGAAACTCTTAAAAAATGTAAACATAACTTTTATTAAACAAGAAAAATTAAATACGTGTATTCGATATTTTAACTTTTATCTCTAATTCTCTTGATTTTACAAACTATTTTTATTTAAAGAAAAGTATAAAGTTACAAAACGTACTAAATCAAAAATGTCAAAACAAAAAATGGTAAGTAATAAAATGTGAAAATTAAAAGGAATTGATACAAGATTTAATCAAATATAAATAAATACAAACATTAGAAAAAATTAAGTTTCAGTATTATTTTCAGCATGTTTATGTACAATTACCAACAATTCCTTTGCTGCTTTTGCAACATCATAAGCTGCTTGACAAGATTCGTCAATCTTTGAAAATAATTAAAAATTAAATTTAATTAATAAAAATAAAACATTTAACGGCCTAGAAATGCATTTCTTTGAAAGTTGCTTCATTGCTGCTTCCATCAAAAAGGCACATTTTTGAATTGCTTCAATACGTATATACGAGTCTGGAATTACACTGAGTATACGTATTATGTGATGATTAATCTAAAAACAATTTTTTTTTTCATTTTAAATATTTGCGGATAAAATTTGCGGACTATTTCCCAACCAAAAAAGAATTTTTTGTTAATATATCTATTAAAAACTCTTAATTATCCTTTTATATTTTAAAAACTCTAAACCGAATCAGCATGATACATGGCATTTGTTTCTCTATTTATATTCGAATCAGGTTGTAAATCAGCCAGTAAAGACTATAAAAAATTGAAATTTAATTTAAAAAATTAAACCTTTATAGCATTAGTTAATAACTCAGTTTCTAATATTAAATTGTCGGGAAATACTTTAATAAAAATAATTACAAAAATTAAAATCTAAACAAATAATAAACCTTCTCCATTAAATATTTTATTCATGTGAACATCTGTTCCTTGTGGTTTATTTGAATGTTCATAAATTTCACCTCCTGAAGATGATGGTATTAGAGAATGTTCTACATCCCTCACTATTTTAAGATGCTTAAAATTAAAACAAAAATTAAAAAATATTTTTCCTTTTAAAAAGAAAACGTCCGCAAATTTCCAACTTGTTGAAAATGGAATTCGGGGATATTGTTATCTCCAATATTCTTTACAATTCTGTTAAACCTTCAAAATCACCAAAAAAATTATAACTAAATTTTGCGGACAAAATTTGCGGACTTTTCAAGAATAAAAAAACTTACCGAAATTGAATGACTTGAATTTTTCCTATAACTTTTCACCTCATTTGAATTACTAATACTTGTACTATTAACAATATTACTTTCTAAAGAATGTTTTTTTTCATTAGAAAAAATATTTTTATTATTCGTTGTTGTTCCACAACCAGTAAAAGAATTATGCCTTTCTTCTATTCCTTTATTATTATTTTGTTGATTATTTATTTTCATTGAAATAGAAGAATGTGGAGGTATTATTGAATTTATTAAAGAGGAATTATTTGTAATAGAAGAAGAAGAAGGGTGACGATTATTATTATTATTACTAATCATTTTAGCAGATGGATAAGTATCTAAATTTTAAATTAAAAAAAAGAAAATATTTTTTAACAAAAAATTGCATTCTAGGACCAAAAACTTATAAAAAAATTGATTTATAAATAATCTCCAAAGAATAAAATTATTTTTTGACCCTTATGTCCATTGACCATTTTTTAAAAAAAGTAATTTATACCAGTAGAATAATTAGCCACATATTTTTGTTGATTAGATGGTGGTCTCATTAATGTAGAGGCTGACATCATTACTGCACCAATCTGTGCTGTAGCATTATTTAAAGAAACTGACAAAGAAGAATTTTGTAAAGGAGGGGTTTTATTTGGATTATTCACTCAAATAATTTTTTTTTATTAAAATTAAGAAACAAAAAAGAAAACCTTGTGTTGGAGAAAAACTTCTATAAAAATAATTTTTTAACAATTTTTCATTCATTTCATGTTGTATACTTGCTTGGTCATATTCTAATCGTTCAATTGATTTTTGTATTTTTTTAAGTGTTCTAAACATAAAAATAATTTAAATAAAATTAAATATAACAAAATACCCTAAAATATCAGTATTAGACATTACTAATTGTTCAACTCTTTCGTTTGTATCTCTCAATTTTTCTTTCAATTCTAAATAATTATCTAGTGAAGAAGGGTGTTCTTCCAAATGATGTTGACTTCTAAAAAAACTTTTCTAATAATGGCTAGTTTAAGAAAACAAAAATAAAGATTAATTTGCGGACTTTTTATAAGCCATAATTAATAACAAACACAAAAAGAAAATAATTTTTAAACAAAAATAACCTGTTCGCTTCGTTGGAACTTGCTGAAAGGCACAATTTCCCTCTTGTATAGTTACCATCTAATTGCTCATCACTGAGAAAACAAATTCTAAAAAAATAAATTAATCCCCAATCTTTAAATAAAAACAAACTCATTGCTTTTCTGTAAATTAATATCTTCGACCGGAAGTTGTATTCCAAAATAACGTCTACGTATTTCCTTGAGCAAATCAATAACCAAATAGAAAAAATCAGAAGAACTAAATTTTGCCAATTTTTGACGCATTTGATTTCTGGTAGCAGAGAGTTGGGGATTTGGCTAATTTTTCAAAAATAAATTTAATGAGAAGAAAAAATACCGGTAAAAATATAGCTACATGTTTGTGCATTCTAATCTGGGAATTATTTAATGAAGACCATTGCAAATCTATTTCACGTCTATCGACCTATAAAGTAATTAAAAAAGCAGGTCTTTTCGGTGCCAAGTTTAGTGCCAAGAATTAAGAGTCAAGTACTTAATTAACAACTGGAAATTATAGAAAAGGCAAACGGAGACTACAATTTGGATATTAATGCATCGAAAAATATAAGTTATTCAGACCCAATTTTTGGCACTGAAATAGGCGAAGCGAAAAGAAATAAAAAACCTCATCATAAACATCCTGAACAAGTCTCTCAAAAAGTAAATCCGAAATTAAATGAATTTGTTTTCCAATATTATGCATTCGTTCAGAAATAAAAGGATCAACAAGGTCAGGTATGAGAAAATGTTGATTATCTTTGTGTGAAGGTTTTCTACCTTTTTTTAAAGAAAATTTAATCAAAAAAATTTAAAAAATATACCACAAAGAAAAAGTGAAAAATGATCAGAAATTTCAAATGAAAGCTCAATTATACGTTCAGAAAGTTCCAACTTTCAAAAAAAAAAAAATAATTCAACTAAATTAAAATTTTATTTACATGTCCCTCCTTTTTGGCTAGCTCAGAAGGTGTTTTTCCATTAAAATTCTTAGAGGAAAAATTAGCTCCATAAATCCACAAAAGTTCAACTTGAAGTTCTTGACCATTTTTGGCAGCAATGTGCTTTAAATAAAATTTAGAAAAAAAAAATTAAAGAAAACTAATGGAGTATTTCCTTGATCAACAAAATCAGGAGATGCCCCAAGGGCTAATAGTCTAATTGTAAGTGAATAAATATATAAATCAAAATAAACCTTAATGCAGTAATAACATGTCCAGTCCTAACACTTGACCAAAGCTGTCTATTCCTAGAAATTTTAATTAAAAAATAATTGAATAATTTAAATACAAATCATCTACTGTAAATTCATCTTTTGCTGGTCTGATTGCATAGATTAAACGAACATATTTGTCAGTAATAAATGTCTCTTTTTTTGGAATTATTGGATCACTAAAAGGGTAATTTGGCCAAAAAGCCGCAAGTTTTATCCGTAAGTCATGAATACGTAAAACAAGTGTTAAGACTTGCGGACAAAAGTTGTCGACTTTGTGGAAATAAAGCAGAAGATAATTATAAATTAAAAATAAACAAATAGTTACTTTGAAACAGGCTTTTTCTTATTAGCTTTTCCAGAATTAGAATCAATTAATGAATGCTCCCATATATTATTAGATCCATTTTTGTACAAATAATTAACTAATTTTAATTGATTTGTATGCCAAATTCCTGCAGTTAAAGAACGTATTTGGCTTATATGACGACCTAAATTCTAATTAAAAAAAAATATTAAAGGCTATACGAATACCAAGATTCCTATGAATAAAGCAACATTCAGAACAAATAAGTACACAATGATTTAAAGAAGCCCATCCAGGATTAGAAGCTCCACAGTCTGCACATGTTGGAGTATCAACATCAGCGTTGATATTCATTAATAAAAGAAAATAAAAGTGAATAGAAAGAGAATAATTTAAAAACTTAATCTCAAGAAAGGCTTTCGAAATATTATGTTAAATAAAGAGAATTAGAGATAAAAATTATTTTTAACATTTTGAATTAATTACAATTGGAAAATGTAATTGAATTATTTATTTCTCTAAGTCTCTCATATTTTAAGTATTAGACTTTTTATTTCATAATTCTTGTTTATTTTTTTTTTTATTAAATCCTCTAAATTGCTTAATTTTTTAGGAAAAAAAATGATAAACCCATTTCCTTCTTCAACAACAACTGCTAGTTCTTTATTTGGTTCTCAACAACAAACTGCATCGACAAGTCTTTTTGGCGCTAAACCAGCTGGTTCTTTATTTGGTACAAATATTTCTCAACCAAGTGGAGGCATTTTTGGCCAACCCCAACCTGTTTCTTCAGGTTTTGGATCTACTGGTGGAATGGGTGGAAATAAGCCAACATCGGTTAGTCTTAAAAGTTTAAAAATAATATCATTTTAAGGCATTTGGTCAAGTATCTCAACCTTCTTCTTTTTTTGGTCAACAACAACCTGGGGGACTTTTTGGTACAACAACTACTTCTGCTCCGGCTTTTGGTGCAACAACTGTTTGTTAAATTATTTTGTTTATTTAATACTTTTTATTTAGACATCTACTTCTATATTTGGCAATACTGTTTCTTCTTTTACCGGTTTTGGTCAATCACCACAACAAGGAGTGGGACTTTTTGGCGCAAAACCAGCACCGCCTTTTGGTTCTTTTGGAGTTAATCAACCAACACAACAATTTGGTTTTTTTTTTTTTACTTTTTTTTAAATATTCTATTTAGGTAATACAGCAACTGGAACTTCATTATTTGGACAACAACCGCAAACATCAATTGGGGGTAGCTTATTTGGATCTACAAATATTGCAAATAAACCACTTTTTGGCTCTACACTAGGTACTCAACAACCTTCTGGATTATTTAATACAGGTTTTGAGTTATTTAATCTATAAATTTTTTAGTTAAATTTACACCTCCAACTGCTACTGATACAATGCAATTGAAGGGTCAGCAGACGCAAGTTAGTACTAAACAAATGTGTATAAGTGCGATGAAGGAGTTTGATTCTAAGAGTTTGGAGGTTTTTTTCTATTATTGAAAATATCTTTATTATTATTTTTAGGAAATTCGATGTGCGGATTATATTAGTGGGAAAAAAGTTTCATCTAGTGCGCCTGGTTCTCTACAAACACAAGGTGGATTATTTGGTACTACTGTTTCTACATCTGGTGGATTTTTTTCTGGTTGTTTTTATTTATTTTCTGTTTATTATTCTCTTTCAAAGTTCCTTCTTCAACAACAACTGCTAGTTCTTTATTTGGTTCTCAACAACAAACTGCATCGACAAGTCTTTTTGGCGCAAAACCAGCTGGTTCTTTATTTGGTACAAATATTTCTCAACCAAGTGGGAGCATTTTTGGACAACAACAACCTGTTTCTTCAGGTTTTGGATCTACTGGTGGTGGAATTTTGGGTGGAAATAAGCCAACATCGGTTAGTCTTAAAAGTTTAAAAATAATATCATTTTAAGGCATTTGGTCAAGTATCTCAACCTTCTTCTTTTTTTGGTCAACAACAACCTGGAGGGCTTTTTGGAACTACAACTACTTCTGCTCCGGCTTTTGGTGCAACAACTGTTTGTTAAATTATTTTATTTATTTAATATTTTCTAATTTAGACATCTACTTCTATGTTCAGCAACCCTGTCTCTTCTTTTAGCGGTTTTGGTCAACCACCACAACAACAAGGAGGAGGAGGACTTTTTGGTGCAAAACCAGCACAACCTTTTGCTCCCTTTGGAGTTAATCAACCAACACAACAATTTGGTTTCTTTTTTTTTTAATTTAAAATATTCTATTTAGGTAATACAGCAACTGGACCTTCATTATTTGGACAACAACCGCAAACATCAATTGGGGGTAGCTTATTTGGATCTACAAATATTGCAAATAAACCACTTTTTGGCTCTACACTAGGTACTCAACAACCTTCTGGATTATTTAATACAGGTTTTTTATTTTTTATTTAACTTAAGATAAATTTTCAATTGAAGCAAATGTCCAACAACCTTTTGTTTCTAATCTTACACTTAGTTCAACTATGAATATTGGCAATTTACAAAAATCTATTATCGATGCTCAGCTTTCAACACTTCCTTATGGTGATAGTCCTCTTCTAAAAGTTTCAACTTCTCCAAGAAAATCAGCCCAGGATATTAGCAGGTTTTTTTTAAATTATTAAAATTTATAATTTCCAAGCTTTTAGCCTTCAAAGACAACTTACATTTGACACAAAAGATGGCCAAAAAAGTCCTCAACAAAATTCATTTTTGGCTGATCTTTCTGTCGTTTCAACAATTTCTAAGGGAACTCAAGATTTATCTACTAAGGATACTTCTCTTGCAGAGTCGGCTATTTTTGATACAAATTTAAGCTATAAACCTATAATTATATTACCTTCTGTTGGATTTGGAGCAGCTTTGGGATTGCGTCATTCACCTAAATTAACAAAATCTTTTGCTAGGTTTTTTTTTTTTAAATTAAAATTTTAGTAAAATTTTTAAGTGAAAAATCATTTCTTTCTGGAAAATCATCTTTACATAGTTTTATTGAAGAAGACAAAAAAATTAAATCTTTGGATATGTCTGTTGTTTTTGAACCTTCTCACACTGTAAATAGCTTTTTTTGGCTTTTTTAAATTTTTAAATTTCAGGAAAATGTTATTTATGTTGAAAAACCTCAAGTTAATTCTGTAGTTGTTCCTTTACAATTGTCACCTTCTGAAGATAGTGAACGTCCTACTATTGAAGAAATTCCGGTTTAATTTTAATTTTTTGCTCCGAAAATCGGCGATTCTTTTCCGCAATAATGTTGAAAAGTTGAATGAGTACTAATATATTATTTGCGGATTAGATTTGCGGACTTTTTAAATTATCTAATATTTTTATTTTATTTTTTTTTAAATTTAGTCACCAACAGCAACTCCTCCTCCTTCTAAAGAAATTGTTCAACAAAAGACTACAAAGATTCCTTCCTCTGTTCAACAACCACCAAAAAAATATCGAATAAAGTTAACTCGTCCAGAATATTATTCTGAACCTAAAATAGAAGATTTGGAGTGTTTATTTAATCAAAATGGTGTTTGTATTATTGAGGGTGGATTAACTATTGGACGTTTGGGTTATGGAAGTGTTTTTTGGAAAGGACCATTAGAATTGACTGAACCTTTAGATTTGGATGAAATTGTTCATTTTCGTAATAAAGAAGTTATTGTCTATCCAGATGAATCTAAAAAACCAGAAATTGGTTTTGGACTTAATAAACCAGCAGAAGTTAGTCTTGATAATGTTTGGCCTATTGACTCTAAAACAAAAATGCCTATAAAGGTTTTGATTTATTTAATATTTTTTTAATTATTTTTTTTTAATTTTCTTAGGATGCAGATGAATTAAGAAAAATGAATTTTAGAGGAAAATTAGAACGTTTATGTTTACGTATGGATGCTAATTTTTGTGATTATTTACCAGCTACGGGCACTTGGCAATTTCAAGTTCAACATTTTTCTAAATATGGATTTGTATGTTTATTTATATTTTTCTTTACTCTTTAATATTGTCAAAGAGACAAAATGGTCTGGGGTTCCTTTATTTAGGTTTGTAAAATACTAGGGTAAGTAAGAGCTAACAAAAAATACAACCATTTTATCCCTGTTATAACTATGTTTAACAAAAAATTTAAAAAAACACTTTTTTTCTTAAGCAAGAAGAGGAAGATGAAGACATTGAAGTGGATAACAACAATATTATTCAACAACAAAATATTGATATAAATAATTTAAATCAATTAGAAGTTAAAAGAAAAGCAGTTCAACTACAAACACTTGTACAAAAAGCAAAAGTTCCTTTACGTGAAATTCAAAAATTTAGTGGTGAAAAACAACAAAATAAACGTGAATATGTACAACAACAACAACAAAATAATCAATTAATTGATTATATTAATGTTGATGATGAATTTAATGAAGGAATAAATGAACAATTTTTAGATGATTCCAAGCTTTTTCAAGAAGAAATTATTCGAAAAAAAATTCGTTTTGATGATACACTTTTTGATTCAAGGTTTTTTTTTTAAATTTATTTTTAAATTTTTGGGTATTTTTTTCTTCAAAAATTTAAAAAAAAAATTATTTTTTAAGCAAACTTTTAACTCATGTAACAAATAAAGAACAACAACAAATTGATTATCAAAAACCAAAATTAGTTGAACGTACACCAAAATATATTTATGAAGGACTTACTCGTGAGAATTTAAAAAATTCAATTTTAAGCAAGTCTGGAATTTCTATACAATTTCCAAGTTGTAGAATTGGTTTTACTCAAGGTTTTCTTTAAATTTAAAATTTTTAATTATTTTTAGATTTAATTTTTGCTTCTGTCCCACCTTCTACACATTTAAATGTTGTCAATATTTATCAGACAAGAGTTATTATTCCAACTGTTAAGGTTATTTTAATTAAATTTTTTTTAAACAATTATTTTTTTTTTAGAATTTTTTTCTACAATATATTCGTTCTAATGGTCTAAATCAACAACAATCACTTTTAAATTTGGAAATTTCTTCTTTGGTTAAATTTGATCCTCCTTCACCTATTTTAAGCTTTTTGGATGAGTTTTTGACTGAATCTTTTGAAGCTGGAAAAAAAGATTTAAATCAAAGTTTTTTTGAAATTTGTAAAATACTTTTAATGGAAACTAAAAATATTGAAGGTTTCATTTCTTTAAAATTATTTTTATTTAAATTTTAATTTTAATTTAAAGATAAAATATCACAAAGAACTTTAATGGGTAATTGGTTATTTAATCAACTTGAAAATAATTTAACAACAACAAAACCTTTAAATCAAACAAAACCTTTTTTAACAATTTTTAATTTTTTAATTAATGGAAATGTTAAAAAAGCTTCAGAATATGCACGTGATATGAATTTATTTAATTTAGCTTTATTAATTTGTTGTTATCAAACAACATCTGTTGGAATAGTTAGAAACTTGGTTGCTAAACAGGTTTTTTAATAAAAAAAATACAAAAATACAATTTAATTAAAAAAATGCTTATTTTTTGTAGTTTTCTATAGCACAAAAACACAAAAATTCTGATATTAATTACCTTAAAATTTTACAACTTTTATCTGGTGAATTTGTTAAGGAAAGTAGTGGAGGATGTTTACAAGGACTTAATTGGCTTCAAGTAAAAATTATTTTTTAATTAAATTAAAATTTAATTTTTAAAAGGTATTGGGTATTCTTATTTGGTATCATTCATCTCCAACAACTACATTAATTGAATGTTTGGATATTTTACAAGAATTAATGAATTAATTAAATTTTTAAAAAATTAAATAATTTTTAAAAACAAGAGGGGAAATTAAATAATTTTAAAAAAAAATTAAATTATTTTTCTCTTCTTGATCACATATCTTTTTTTTTTGTTTTCTTGACTTTTTATTAATTTTTTTTTCTTCTTCGGTTAAATACCTTGCGCATTTTTGTTTATGTAAAACATTAAATAAAAAATTATTATGAAAAGTATTTTGTTTTAAATTATTATTTTGATTTGTATTTTATATATTTTTCTGATTTAAATAAAAATACAAAACTTTTTCAGAATTTTAATTCTGAAAAAGTTTTTTTGTATTTTTTCTGATCAAGTTTTATTTTTAAAACAATTTATTATTTAAACTTGAAACAAATAAATGTGTTTTTATTTAAATTTCCGCCTGTTTCTTACATTCTTTTTTAATATTTACAGGCATAAACTTTAAACTTCGTTTAGTAAAAATATTTAAAGGGCAGAATTCTTTACCTTCTGGGCAGCCTAATATTAACCCAGTTATTGGATAATATTTTTTATGGAAGGCTGGATGATAGAGAATCTTTTTATTAAATAATTAAATTTATTTTTTAATATACTTTAATTGCAGGTCCATAAAGTTTTGTTAACCAAAGTTCTATTGAAACTGAAGCTGTATAATGGGGAAGAGCTTAAAAAAATTTTTTTAATTCTGATTTTCAAACAATTTTTAGGTAATAGGATCAATAGCGTAAGGAGACGTTTGGGCGCGGGCTTAAAAATTGGCAAACAAATAGACAACAAATTTTGTATTTTTCTTAAAAACATCTCTTACTTATAATCTTCTACATTAAAAAAAAAACAAAACTTACTTTTACCAGTAACTTTTTCCTCATCCCCAAGAGTACATAAAAACCCTGCAATAGTTGTATCATGTGCCGAATAAGCGTAGTATTTTAAATTAAATATCCAATTACATTCATTATTATTTTTATTTAAACATTTAATTTTTAAATTAATTCTTTTAATAATATCTCCAAGTATATTTCCTTTAAAAAAAAAATTATTTTTTAAAAAATATTTTCCAAAAAACCTCCTCTAAGTTTTATCATTTCTGGCGAATAAATGGAAGGTTCTATTCCAAAATAAAAATCATTTGCTCTAAAAAGTAAAATAATTATTCTGATTTTAATTTTTCTAAGTGAAAAAATAAACTTTTTTTCAGAATTTTTTTGTCATTCTTTTGTATTTTTAGGTTGTAATAAAACTTATTCTGAATTCTACATAAGTCTGAAAATGTGTTTTTAACAAAACTTATTTTTTTACCCCCAGTGTTTAAATAAGTTTTTTTTAAAGTTTATTAAAATTACATATAAGACAAATTGTAAATACGTTCCTGAACTTCTTTTGTAAGCCATTCTGGTTGTGTCATGTTGTAAAGATTCTTTTAAAATTAGGAATAAAAAATTTAAAATAATAATAAATACTTCTATATAAATAATATCATCAAGGTCAGAAATATTTTCAAGAGAATAATTTTCTGAAAATAATTTTATTTGTATTTTTCCCTTTAAAATACGCCAACTTTGTGTTTTTTGACTAATAAATTCAAAAAATTTTGTATTTTCCTTTTGTATTTTTAAGTAACCAGAACTTTTTTGTATTTTTTTAAATAATTGTTCAGCACGAGGACAAAACGCATCAAAGTTTCCAACCTAAAAATAAATACATATGTATTTTTTCTGATTTTTGTATTTTCTTTTTATTACATTATCCGTAAAAAAGTTTTCTGTATGGACTGCAATTGGAGTCCAATTCGAAGGCCATTTATTCGCAGGATAGTCTATTCCTGGTATTCCAATAGGGAACATTCCGGCCCTTTTAAAGTTTAAGTTAAAAATTCTATTCTTGTTATTTAAATTTACAAATTTGCTTGTGCACTAATTAATGTTCTATTAACATCTGTACTTTTAATATAAATTTCTTTAGGAGAATAACGTTCACTAATAAATTTATTTTCTATTATATAACGTTTTCTAAGTAAATGTCCAAGATTGTATTGTTGATGCATTCCAACCTTTTTTAAATAAAAATTAAAATTAAATTAAAATTTTACTTCTGTTAGTTCACCAAAACCATATGGCCAAAGATCTTCTTTATTTGGATCACTTGGATAAATTGAAATTGGTGCTCTATCTCCATGTCTCCAAATCTAATAAAAAATACAATTTAATTAAAAAACCTAACCACATGTACTAATAATAATTTATCTTCAATACATTTAATATAAACAAATAAATTAATCAGAATTAATAAAAATAAATACATTCTGAAAAAACACATAAAACTTGTTTTGTATTTTTGTTAAATAAAAACTTTAATTAAAAAATAAACTTATTCTGATTTTTAAAAATAATATTATAATAAGAGAAATTAGAGAAATAAAGACAACTGTTGACTAAATAAAAATAAATAAATAAAGAAAAAGTTATTTTAGTGATTAATAAATTAACTTGATTTAATTAGAAAATAATTAATTTTTAATGACTAATCTAGTTATAATTAAATATTAATGACAAAACACAATAATACAAAAGTGAACAGAAAAGTTTAATTATTGTAAAGTGTTTTTCCCCATAATTGTTGTGTTTTACAAACATTTTCAGAATACAAAAATAAACTTTAAACTTAAGTTTTAATTTTTTTCTTTTTCTTTCTCTTTATTTTTTCTTATCTCTCTCTAATAATTTGTTGCTTGTTTTGATTTGCAACAATCTTTCTCTATCCAAAAAAATAGGTCATGAAGGAAGAAGACATTGAAGAGAGTAAGTATTTCTTTAGTTGAATATATTAGTGTAAAAAGAGGTGGTCCAGTTCTCGGACAGTTTTTTCTTTTTTCTTCTATTTTTTTTTTTACCAGTGTTGTGGTCAGTTTTTTTCTCTTCCTTCTTTAGCTTATCTCTCTCTTTTAAACAACAGAGTACTGTGCAATTCAAGTTTTATTTTCAAGTTGAAGAAAGGTATTTAAAGAGGAATAGAAAAAAAGATTTTTTTTTTGTTTAAAAATTTTGCCAGTAGAGAAAAAAGAAAAAAAATAGATAAAAAAGACCACCTTAAAGGGGGAAGAACGCTTTTCTGCAGACGAAAATAAAAAAAAATTGTCACAGAAAAATAATTTTTGAGGGGTCAAAGGTTGCGTCATTTATTTTTTAGGTATATATGGGATGTGAAAAAAAAAATAAAGAAAAAAAGAAATAGAGGAGGAGGAGAAGAAGAGTAGTTAGTTAAATATAGAAGTAGTGGACAGCAGCAACCGCTAAGAAAAATGAACGCCGGTCAGATTTTTTCTTTTTTGACCTATTATCTTGCCAGACTGGACATTGGGCATATAGGAAAGACAGTCTGACTAGAATATATAGACAAAAATGTATTTTTTGTTGAGTTATTATTTTTTGAATAGAACACACATTTATGTATTTATTGACTCATTTCCATGTATTTTTTAAGACAAAAAATTAAACTTGTGTTTCTAAAACTTTGTTTTTATAGGGAAATGATGCAACTTAAAAATCAGAATTTTTTAAATCAGAATAAAAAAAGTTGTATTTTTTAAAGTTGAAAAACAAAGTTTGTTAAAAAAACCTTTTAGTTTAAAAATACAAAAACTTTTTTTTATTTAATTTTTAAAATTAATTCAATTATTTTTTAAAGGTAATGAAGTGTCCTTAAAATTAAAAACTTTAAACAAAATAATTATTTTTTAATTTAAATGTCTATTAAATACAACCCCAATATTTTTGTCTTATTCATTGGCATCTGCTACTTATTTTAAAGTTTTTTTTTTAAACTGACCACTTTACTACTGGACAGTAAAAAAAAATTTTATTTATTTATTACATATTTTGCCTTGTTGCGCGCCCTTTTCCCCTCTCTTTTTTTTTACATCCTTTTTATTTCCTTAAAAATGAATAATTCTGGTTTTTATACAAAAATGCCAATATTAAATAGAGACGACTGGCACAATCTTGACATTTTAAAAATAAAAATATTTAAATAAATTATTTTGGTCATTCTCCACATAAATATTCAAATTATTTGTTTTATGTTTTAAATGAAGTTTAATTTTTGGCACTGAAACAGTCGAAACAAAAAAAACTTTTTACTTTTAATCAAGTTTTTTTTTATTGTTTAGTTTGAATTTTCTAATTTTCTTCCAAAACTTTTTATTTCCCAAAATATCACCTATTCCAAAACATCAACATTTATTTATTTAAATGTTGAAACAAGAAACCTCAATTGATTCTCTTCAATTAATTAATGGAGCAGCAAAAATACATAAAGATGCTAAATTCTCTAGGTAATTATTTTAATTATTTTTTATATTTTTTTTAAAAAAAGTTTTTATGAATTTGAACAAGCTTTTGATGAGTGGAAACAATTATTTAATCATCCTTTTCGTGTTGCTAGTTCTGAAAGGCAAGAGGATGTTGAATTATCTGCTCGTTTTAGATATCGTTATGTTGTTTATCATTGGTTTAGTTATTTTTTAAATTTTTTTAAATTTTTTCCTTTTTCAAGTTCACGTTATGGAGAACCTCGTAAACGAGGTGCAGGTCGTCGTCCACACCAAAATTACCTTCCTTGTGGTTGTAATGCAAAATTGAGGTTAAATTATCAACAACAAAATGGAGGGTCATTATTAATTACAACATTAGTAACAGAACATAATCACCCTTCTACTAATGAAGAAAATATAAAAGAGGAAATTAATGAAAATTTAGAAATTAAAAAAATTAAAAATTCACCGGGCGATGAAGAATTGCGCAATTACGGTAAGCGGAAAATATTTGTTGCGCCGAAATAACTATATTTCTATAAAGAGACTAGTGAAAGTTTCTCTTTGCAGAAAAGAGGGTAATTTCGGCGCAAAAATAAACTTGACGTGGACTTTTCTTTTAAATTTTTTCTTTTTAAAATTCTTTTTATATTAAAAAAATTAATTTTTATTTTTTAGAAGAAAATAATTTAAATAATTTACCTCCATTTTCTCCACTTAATTTACAAACAACAAATATTGTTCTACATAATTCTCCTTCCTCTGGTGGTCAAAGTAGTTTAGAAGGAGGAAATGAATTAATAGGAGGAGGACAAAAAACATCCCCAACTGATTTAAAATCTTTAATGTATAAAAATTTAAATTTTAATGAAAAGAAAATTGACTTAAAAAATGATGGTGGTTTAAGTGCTGCATTTGCATTAAATTTAGCTTTAGTTGGTTTTTATTTTTTTAATTAATTTTTGAGACTCTAATGACCTTTTTTAGAAAGCAAGTCTTAATGCTTTTGCCAATTCTTCACAACAAACTCCAATTAAAACTGAATCTTCTAGTAATAATAATTTTCCTTTATTCCAACCTCGACAACAAGCAAATAATAATAATAATAATCAATTTATTAATTTATTACGTTTATGTTCTCCAACATCAAATAATACTAATAATAATTCTCAATTGTTATTACCTCTTTTACAACAATTAATTAAAAATACAAATACTGGTTATTTTTTCTTTTATAGAATAGCTTAAGTAGTTTAGTGGTTAATGTCTGCGGCTATTAAATTAAGATGTGGGTTCGAACCTTTTGACTGCCAAAGTTTCTTTATTTTGCTAATGCTTAGTTTCTTTAGGCTTAGAATTAAGTTACCAAATTTTTTCGGGACCTTTTGATTTTTTTAAATTAACAATTTTTCAGTACAACTTTTACCTCAACTCTCCTCTAATTCTGCTACTCCAAAACAACAAAGTGGAGTCGGATCTACTTCTAATTCTACTTCCATTTTTACTTCTCCACAGAATACAATTACTGTACAATTTTTTAAAATTATTGTAAAAAAAAAATACTTTTTTAAAGGTTCAATCTTCAGAATTAAATGGAAATAAATCGAAAAATAATAATATTTTAACTGGAGTTTCTGAATGGTTAAATCAATCTGTTGAATGGCAAAGAATAATTGCTGAAATTGATAAACAAAGAAATCAGGAACATACAAAGGTTTTAATTATTTGATTAAAAAGAGATTTCTCGAGTGGACAAAATGGCCAAAAAAGAACTTTGGCAAAATGTCCAAAATTTATTTTTTTAAATTAAGGTTCATAACCAATGGATAGAAAGGATAGCAAATTTAGAGAAAGAAATTCGAGAGAAAAAAGTTTTTTTTTTATTTTTAATAAAATAATTTTAAAAATTTAAAGACAGCCTTAGACCAAGAATTTCATCAACGAATTAATTTATTAGAAGAATGGCGTAGGATTGAAGATTTAAATATTGAACGTGAATGGAATCAAAAACGTTCAGCTTTGGAATCTTCTGAATTACTTAAATTATTTAAAGAAAATAAAGAAAAGAAATAATTTCATATTTTTGTTTTTATTTTTATATTTCTCAGGACATTATTTATAATTATTTATTACCTCTATTGTATTTTATTAAATAAATTATAGTTATTTTTATTATTTTGTAAAGAACTATAATATATATGTAGGTATTAGTTATTTTTCCGGAAAACAATTGTTTCCGAAAAAATTCGTAATTCCGGAATAAACAATTCAGAAAAAACCTTTCCGGTAAGTTTGAAAAAAAAAATCCGGAAAGTTAACATTAAAAATGTTTAATAATTATATTACAAAAAAAGTCAGCACATGTCCAAAAATAAAGAGAAAACGTGAGAAAAAATAATTAACACGTGAACTAAAAAATTGAAATTTAATTAATTATTTTTATTAAACCGCATAGTTACTACTATTTGTATGATGGTGTGTTTATTTAAAAACTAGTAAATAATTGGTTAATGTCGTCAAGAAAAAATAAATGATAAAACAAAGTAAATTAACAAAAACAACGTGATAATTATGGACTTTTTGGAGTTTAAAAATAAATATTAATTTTTAATTAATTAAAATATATTTTTATTAATTAATTAAATTAAAAAATTTAAATTATTAGAAAGAAAAAGTTTCAAAAATGCAACCGAACTTTAATAAATAAACCAGAATATTAAAGCAAAAAACTTGCTTCAGGTTTTAAAATTCTGCTTCAAGTTTTATTATTTTCAAGTTTATTTTAAAAAATAATTCAAAAAATAAAGCTTAAACATCAAAAAATTATAAAAACATTTTTTTAAAAAAAATATTTATTAATTTTTCAATTATCAACCTGTCTAACAGTAATGTTTATTCTACAATTATTTGCATAATCTAAAATTTCTTTTTCCTTAACTATTTGTATAGATTCTTCACTAAAAGCTTCACTCCCTTCCAAAATTCTTGGAACTGCATGATAAACTAACCGTTGTTCTCCACTCATTATTAAAATATCACCAGAACGAAGAAGTAAAGCATCAACTGGATCATTAAGTGAAGTACCTCCAGTAAGGTATATTGCTGGTTGACCAAGAGAAATGGAGACGAGTGGATGGGTTAAATCTCGTTCTGACCTAAACTATTTAAAAATTAAAATTAATTTTAAAAATGAATGTCAAAATGTCAAACAAAATAAGGTTCAAGACAATCATATCTCAAATTAATTAATTAAAAAAGAAATAACCTGTCAACATGAGGAGAAAGATAAGACTTTTGAGGATAAAAATTGATAATAGCAGCATCAGGGAAGAAATTATTTAATCCAATACCTAAAAGAAAAGAGGGAAAAATACAAATTTAAAAGAAAAACATACTATAAACAGCTAATTGACTTAATTTAACCATTTCAACAGGTAATGGTTGTCTAGCTAAATTATCATATTCTTTAGTATCCCAATTATAATCATTCCCAAGTGTTACCCATCGAAGCTTTTTTGAATTATTTTTGAAGACATTTGGTCCTTTATAAGGATTATTACTTTGAACAAATAAATTGGTAATATTAGGAGGTTCTGAATATTCTAATAAACAACGTTCTATCCATTTTAATTGTTCTGGAATTGTTAAAACACCTCCAATTATAAATAGACCTGGCCTGTAAATTATAAAAAGGTATTAAAATAAGGAACAACAAGAGGAATAAAAATCAAAAAAGGTTAAAAAAACGTCAAATCTTATTTTTGTTTCAATTTTAATTAAATTTTTTGTTTAAAAAGATTATAATTTATTTGACTAATTGACAGTTTATAAGCTATTGAAGCTACAATTTAACGTTATTTTATTTAAAAAAACCTATGCAAAAAAGTAGTGAGCGTCCATTGATTAATTGGTCTATATAATTAAATTTAAAATAAAAATTAAAAAATAAACCTTAACCCAGTTATTGTTTTAAAAATCTTCTCAACAGCAATTAAACATTTGTCAGAGACATAATTTAATTTTAAATTGAATACTTCTGAATATTTGTGTGGATCAAAAAAAGCAGAAAGATCTAAGGAATGATCACGTCTTTTGTAAAATTTAAATAGTTTTTTAAATTCAGAGTAAGAAGAATCAGTCAAATCCTCAGTAGAAGTGCTCTGATACACTAAAAATAAAATAAATAACAAATAAAATGATTATTTTACTTTAAAAATTGTGAAGGAAGGAATAAAATTCTTGTTCAGAAGTAAAAATTTATTTTAATAAAGTAAGTTTTGGATTAAATTAAAATCCATTTAGAAATAAAAAATAAAATTTAACGAAATTATTCATTAATTGCAAAATTTATTTAAAGCATTTGTTTAACAAAATATTCAAACTTTTTAACTTAATTAAGCATTAATTGTACAATTCAACAGCTCTTCATATTCAATTCGAGTACGTTCTACAATGTCAGGATTTACATTATATAAAAGATTTCCATTCACTTCCAAAATTCGGTTAATCAGACGGATAACTAACATTGAGGAACGAGAACCTCGATTTCTTGTCTGAAAAAAATTAAAATTAATAAAATATTTAATTAATGTAAAGGCAAAAATTTTTTATCAATATCTGCACTAAAATTCATAAGAATGAATTCTAATTATCAACGGATAACACAAATTATTTATAAAATAAAATTTTAGACTTGTTAAAAAAATAAACTATCTAATAGATTTTTCAAAATATACCTCGCCTACAGTCTGACCAACGGGAAGATTATCATGTTGTTGTCTTATCTCCAAGAAATCATGGTTAAACTCTGCATCAAGGGTTCCAATTGCACTCCCAAGTTCTTGTAAAACTTTAATAAAAAGGTAATTCGTTATAAATAAAAATCATACTGGTATAAAAATTGTTAATGGTCAAACAAAGAAATTCAAGTATACGCAAAGATCTGGTCGGTCCAAGACGAACATTTAACACGCCAACTCGATCTCTTCCTTGTCCCAACAAAGCACGAAACTTAAATTCAAATCATTTATTAAATTTAGTAAAAAAATTGCGCAATAGTCCTCAAGACCAAATTTTAAAACTTACAGGATTTACAAACTTTTTAAGATAAACAACGTAAAAACATTGATTTTTTAATAAAAATAAATCAAAAATAAGTGAAACTTGTAGCTTAACCCATTTTGAATTTAATGGGAGTAAATTAATAATTTCAGCCAACAATTCCCTTGGAAATTTAATTTTTTCTTTTTTCCGATTTGTAGATCGGATTAAATGGATCAACAGAAAAAAGAAAACGCACATTCAAAAACTCGAGCTATTCCAGACGTAGGCAATCAAAATTTTAGTTTAAAAAAGTCAAGGACAGTTGGTCGCAAAAAAGAATAATTACAAATTAGTTATTGACTTGGAAAAAAACAACCCTTAGAAATTATCAAACAAACCCAAGCAGAAATACTTATAACTCAAATAAGCTATCAGGATTAAGAAAACACACCAAAAATCTAATCAAACATAATTTTATTAAACCTTTGTTGCAAAACTTTTAGGTCAGCATGACTAATTAGACAACGTGAAATTTTAATGTGGCATCCTCGAGATTGAATCTCCAAACTTCAAGAAAATCCATTATAGGTTGATCATTTGGTGACGAATGGTCTCCATTAAAACATTAAAGGTCGATGCGAACATTGACCGGCTCTGTAAAGCGCATATTCTTATTCACAACATGAATTGTGATAGTTTACCTGAAAACGCCTAAAAACCCAACAATGGTATCTAGATCATCAATATATTTCACCATTATCCCAAGTCCATTTTTAAAAACTAGGAGTACGCGATAAAATTAGTATTAAAGAATCCAAAAATTCCATCTTAAAAATTTTTGAATAAAAATCATGTTAAGGTCTTGAGGACTAACATAAGTTTATATTGAAATAGACTATACCGCCTGAAGATGCATAAATTTGAATAATTAAAGACAACTAAAATTAAGAATTGAATTAAAACATGAGTAAATTTAAAATAAGTAAATTGTAAAGAGGTTTGTAGGACGAAACAGAGCATCAGGATACATTCACGTACTAAAAACAACCCCTAAAAGAAAATAAATAGATTAAAGGAAATAAAAAAGTTCGAATAATAATAATGAATCTAAGAAAAAAAGAAGAGCAAAAAAATAAAATACTTAAAGATAATACAACTGAGGATCAGGAATGAAGCTAAGAAATATGTTTATAAGCTTGGATAGATATAAATAAAACCTATAAACATTTAAAAAAGAATGAAAAAACACAGTGGTCTTTAAGCATAATTCTACATGTATACTTATAAAAGATATTCAAACATTTGGCCTTTTAATGATTAGAGAATAAACAATTCTTAAGTCAAGCATATGTAAAATGCCCCCAAAAACTGAACCATAATTTCAAACCTTTCTCCACATGAATAACAAAAAGTAGAAGACAATGTAGGCAGAAATGCAAATAAGAACTCCCTCAAATAGAAAACAAACAGCTCAATACAAAAGCTGAAGAAGAAGAAAATATCGCTAATAAGCATCAACGATGCCTTGATACACATATAATCATCGTTTTTATTCCAAAGAATTTACAGGTTCCATTAAATATTATTCAGCAGACCTTCCGTAATTTTGCTAATAAGTTCAAGAAAAACTATGTTCAAAGGTCAAAATTCATTAAAACTTAAATTCCTGAATAAATTCAACAAACCTCTTTACCAAAGGATTAAAGAAAAAAAGAAGAAAAACGCGCAATGCTACGCGGTAGGATACGATAAAAGAAAATAGCCAATTAATATAGCCATAAAAAATATAAGTAAATCATCATATCCAATCTGTTAAAGTTAAATAATTAGTACAACTTCAAAAATCGATAAAAAAAATTTTTTAAGAGCAGTTATATCAATATCTGTGGAACACTGTCTTTAGAAAAATGATCTAATAAACCTTATAAGTTGTAAAAAATAAACTAGCTAAATTATGAATGATCAAAAAAAAAGTCAAAATAAAATTGTTTAATGCTAGGCAATAAAAATTTAATGAATAAAAACAATTGAAGGACATAAATTAATTCTTAGTTTACGAATTTAAATTATGGAAGAATCGAGTATAGAAAACAAGATTGGAAACACGCGTATGATAGAAAGTTATTTTAAACGTAAATAAAGTAGGAAGAAAAAGCTAAAATAATCAAAAAAAATAATTATCAAAAAACAAAGATATTTAAAATAAATAAAAAGCGCAGAAAAGAGAATGAGAGAAGCAGAGAATCGCGTCTATTTAGGCTCGACGTGCAAGTTTACGCCATTTATTCGCAAAAAGGGTTTAGATTTTTTATCTTGAAAAACAAAAACAACTAGAAAATGAACAAAAACTTGTATTAACTAGCAAAAATGTTGACCAACTTAATGATGATAAAATGGTGGCAAATGCTGTTGATACTATGCCTCGAAGTGAATTAATTAAAAAGTTAAGGACAAGAGGTTTACCTATTCGGTTATTTGCTGAAACTGATGAAAAATCTTTGAAGAGGTTAAGAATTGAATTAGAAAAGCCTGAATTTAATGTTGGATTAAAAAATGATTTTCAAGCAGCTTTGCTTCTTCAAGTTGAAAATGAAGAAGTTATGGAGAAGATTGCTAAAGGATCAACTGATACAAATGAAGTGGACACGTTGAACATTGTAATTGAAGAAAGTGAAGAGGATGCTACTTGGGAACAAATCCAGGTTTTCCTTTTTAATTTATTTCTAATATATAGATATTGTATTGAAGTTAATGAGTTGATAATTTTTTCCTTGTCTAAATTTGAACTTCAATACCTTAACGTTAAAACCTTGAATTCCAAATCTATTTAAATATCCAACTTTGTAAATGTAAAGGTTACTTTCAGTGATGACATGATGTTTTTTAAATTAATTTTTTACAAACTTCTCTTTTAAATAATTTTCTACAGTAAGGAGCATCTTCCCTAGGCAGCGGTGAACATAATAAAGACTGTGATTTGATTTTTGCTTTCATTTCATATATTCTTAAAAGATGGGCCAAAGATTTAATTCTAGCCCAGAAATGATTAAAAGAAGTCCTGCAGTACAAGCAGGAATTCAAAAACAAACAGTAGAACATATGAATCCACTTTTACGTTCATTGGAAAAGCATTCAGTTAATTTTGATATTAGAGCACATCTGACAAACATTACAAGGTTATTTTTTTAGTTTTTAAATTGTCTTTTGCGTTATGTTAAGATTTACTATTTATAAACTAGGAGAAATACTTTTTGGAAGTCTTGGACTCTTAGCTTGAATTTAATTTACATTTGCTTTTATTCTCTTTAGTTACTTCTCCTTTTTAGATTTTGCATTCTTGACAGAGACTACGTCCAATCAAACAATGTTTATATGGAAATGGCTATTGGAAACTCTTCTTGGCCTGTAGGTGTTACCCGTTCAGGTATTCACCAACGTCCAGGTTCTTCAAAGGCTTATGCTTCTAATATTGCACATGTAATGAATGGTGAAACTCAACGAAAGTATAAATTTTATTTAAATTAAAGGTTAAAATTAAAAATAATTTTTAGATATATTCATGGACTAAAACGAGTGCTGACCAAATGTCAAGACTTTTCCCAGCTGATCCAAGTAAATGTGTTGGGTTGTGAGGAAAATTTAAAATAAAAATTGAATAAAAATTTTTTAAAGATTTTTCTTTTTATATAATTTGTTTAATTCGAATATTATTTTTTTCTTCTTTAAATTTATTTTTTCTTTTTATTATTTTTAAGTAAATTAATTTTTAAAAAATGGACGAAGACTCTTGGACTGTTGATCGTTTTCAATTGGAATTATTAAATGCTGAAAAGATTGGCATACTTGTGAGGATTTGGAGCCCCTATGGGACAAGGCAAAATCTGCTATTCAAAATGAGGAAGAAGCTGTTTCGCTCTATACAACCTTCATTTATTTGACTTTGAGAATGTTGAAAAAACAAGGTTTTTAATTTAATAAAGTATTTTTCATAAGGTTAAAAGATGTTTTTTTGTTAATTTATTACCTTCCCTCTTTCTGAGTTTAGTGTCTTTTCGGTAAATTTCTTTTCAGACATTATGTTTTTAAATTTTCTCTGGCTATAAAGTTGTAATTTTTATTTAAGAATTGTTGATTTTACAAAAGTCGAACAATTATTTAAAGAAGCAAATTGTTTTATTGATGAATGTTTTGTGAATCAAGTATTCAGTTAAAGAAAACTTATACAAATTTTTTATATACAAAAATGGGAAAAGTTGAAAAGGTTTCTTAATTTTATTTTTCTACTGTAAGTATTAGAAAGAATCTTTTGGTTCATTTTACTCCTTTAATGGGAAAAAGGAAATGTTAAAAGAGCTGCTAAAGTACCTAAAGTTGAAAAAATCCGGAAAATTTACAGTATAAAAATGTTTATTAATTTATTCATGTTGTACAATAGCATTATATTTAATTTTTCCAAAAGGTTTAAGTTGTTTATCTTTTGATGAAACTAAATATAAAATTGTTGCAACAATTGTAATAATAATTCCAAAAAATGTTGTAAAGGTTGGAGAAGAATCATAAAAGACTTCAATAGAAAGTAAATAAGCAATAAATGTTTGAATTGATGAAGAACAATTTTGGGCAATTGTTGTATTTAACTAAAATAATTTTTTTAGATTTTAAAGAGAATTTTAAAATAATTTCAAAGGAATAAGGTAATTTCGGTGTAAGAAAAATTTTAAAAATTTTAATTAACTGTATTAGTAGTTGCAACACAATATATTAACATTGAATGTACAAAAGATCCAGTAATAATCATTATAAAAAAGCAAACATAAAAAGTTGTTGTTGTATTTGACTTTAATTAAATTTAAAAAATAATTCTTTTTAAATATATTAAAACCTGAAAATAAGAATAAGCATCTCTTAATTCATCTTGAACAATATCAGCAATTAAAAATAGGCAAAGACAATTAAAAGTATTTAAATAAATTAATTCAATAACAGACATATCCATTTGAGTACGAACTTTTTCCATTAAAACTAAACTTGCACTTTGCATAGCTAAAGCACCAAAAGAATAGATTAAACCCAAAAGATCAAAACTGACTTCAAAAACAGCTAAAAATAATAAATAATTATTTTTTAAAGCAATTTTTAAATTAAAAAAATTTACAAGCTAATGCAGAACCAAAACAAATAAAAACTAATATTGCCAATGTTATAATAGAAGGATGTTCTTTCCGTAAAAATAATAAATAAAAAATAACTACAAGTATTGGAATAAATTTTTCAAAAAAAGGAAAAAATGGAAGAGAAATTCCATCAAAACAATGAAGCGAAATATAACTAAAAAATAGAAAAAAAGGAAAAGAGAAAAACAAACTGTGAGAGACAAAAGAAAAAAGAAGGTACAAACATTGTTTTACCGCGATAAAACTTAAAAAATTATTTAGTTTATTTGTTTTGTTTGGAAAGAAAAAAGTTTTAATGTTTTCCGGAATATTAATAACGAAAACATAAAACTTATTCCTGAAAGTTTTTACAATAATGTTTTTTCCGGAATGTTTTAAAGAATAAAATGTTTAAAAACCGTGTATGCCTGTACTTTAAGAAGTTTTGTTATTCTTAAATAAACTAATTAATATTTTATATAAATTATACCTAGCAAATTCAATTAAAGAAAGAAGTAACGCCATCTAAATTTATTAAAAATTAAAAAATTAATATTTTTTTACATTAAATAATGAAATAACAATAGGATAATCAAAAAAGAATTTTGTTATAACAATTCTTGAAAATAATGAATTAATAACATTTAAAGTTCCAAATACAAATAAACTGAAAATTAAATTAATTTTAATTAAATAATTAAAAAATAAAAACCTTTTAATTGGACGTAGTGAAAAAGTAGAAGAATCCATTTAATATTTTAATTATTTTATGTTAAATAAACGGAATAAATACAGTTAGTTATAAATAAATCAACTTGTTTTTATTATAATAAAGAAACTACTCAAACAAACAAACAAACAATATTAATAAAAAGATGTTTATCTTTAAAAAAGATATTCATCAATTAAAGAAGAAAACAACCTCATTTTTCTTGATCATTAATTCTTCGATTATATATAAATATAATTAATAGAATTGAGTGTATGTATAGAATTTTTATTAAAAATTTATAAAAATTGTAATTTAATTAAAATTTTAAAAAATCAACAATTAAAAAACAAAAATAAAAAAAATTAAAAGTGTAAATGTAAAGCTACAAAGAAAATGCAAAAATAAAAAATAAGAAACAAAAAAATATATAATTTAAATTAATTATAGTCGAAAAATGTTTTTTTTAATCTTTCTTTTCTGAATTAAAATCAGAAAATTGTTTTGATTCATCTGTTGGTGAATTTAATGGTGATATAATTCGAACTTTACGTATTGGACTGGTTTGTCTTTTTTTATCTGCGTTACGTAAGCAAGAATGGGAAGAAGAAGGAGAACAATTTGAGGTTATAGTAGAACTAAATAAAAGGAAAGTTGTAATTTATTTAAAAAACTTAGATTAAAACATTTTAAAATAAACATGTTTACTAACCTAGACAAAAATGTTTCTTCACAAACATTATTTTCTTCTTCTACAACATTGTTTAAATCATGTTTAAGTTCTAAATTCATGTTTGTTTTCTCCTCATCCTCACTACTAGATGAAATAACAAAAATTGGAACTTTTTTACTTTCTTCATTATTATTTATTCCTTTTTTTGTAATTATAACTTCTGTTGCTTTTTTACATATAATTTCACTCTTTTTTTCTTCTTCATTTTCATCCGAAATAAATGTTTTACTTAAATTTTCATCACTTTCAATTGTATTAATTGAAACTTTTCTAGCTATTAAATCACCTAAATGAATTCTTTCTACTGCTTTTCTTAACTTTAAAATATTAAAAATTAAATTAAAATTAAAAAAAATAAAAAAAACATCTCTTAAAGCAACAACACCAACTAAACGACCACATTTTGTAACATAAGCACGATTTAATCCCAACATTGAAAAAAGTGAATGAACTTTAAATAATGATGTTTCTTCTACTAATTGAAAAGGGGCCTATAGTAAAATTATTTAATTAATTAAAAATATTTATTTAAACCGGATCAATTCCTATTGATCGAAAATCAATTCTTTTAGAAAGTTGTTCACGTTCCCAAATTGTTCTCTCATCTCCATATAAATCAATATCACCATTTTGGTCATTTCCTCTACGAAAACGTTGACTAAACCTTGACAATGTTCTAATCATATCTTTTTATAAAAACATTAAACAAATTAAAAATGAAATAAAAACAAAAAACACCTCCAATAGTATTATAAACATCACTGGAAGAAGTTGTATGATTTATTGCTGATGGAATAGATATTGAATGTTTAGAAGACATTGGTTTATTTAAACATTGTTGTAAACTATGTTTTTGATGTTTTTCATTCAAGTTTTCATGTTTTTCGTCTTTTTCTTCTATTAAAGTTTCAGATTGTGTTTTTGTTATTTTATTAAAGTCAATAATTGAATGTTTTTTCTCTTTTGGAGGTTCTAAAAAACTTAAAAGAGGATTTGTATTTTTAGATAATTGTGATGTTTGTGAACATTTTCTTTTGTTAAATAATTTTATTGCTTCTTCTTTTCTTCTAATTGAACCAACATGTGCATTTAATATTCGAATAAGTTTGGAACGATTACAAGAACCAATAAGTATTTTTGTTTCTATAAAAAAGATATATATTGTTTTGAAATACTAAAAACATTCCGGAAAAAAATATTTTCCGGAAAATAAAAATTTTAATAAATACATAAATAAACTTTCCGGAAAGTTTATATAAACTTTCCGGAAATATTAATATTTATATTGAAAACATTGTTGTAAACTTTTCCGGAAAAGACAAAACAAGTTGTATTTTTATTACCTTCATTTTCTACAATAGGAAATGCTTTAAGTTTCGGGTGTTCAAACAAAACTTCCTGTAATTCCCCATAAGTTGTTGCATTTGAGAAAAATTTTACATCACTTGTCATAAATTGTTCAACTAAAATACCATGAAAGCTAAAAATATTTAAAAATAAATAAAATTATTAAAAAATAAAAAAACCGTGAAGAAGTTTGAGGAATATCAGGTAAATAAGGTAATTGTTTAAGTTTAATAGCTGAATCATAAATTGAAGGTTGTAAATTAGAACAAATTGCATTAGCTATTAGAACAGCAATCAAAAAATTAAAAAAATTAAATAAAAAAAAAATTAAAATTAAACCATAACAGGTAAAATATACAAAAGTTGACCAGTTAATTCAAAAATAATAACAGCAACAGAAACTGTATGAGTTACTCCCCCAGTCAAAGCAGCAGAACCAACAATTGCATAAACACCAGGGAATATTTGTACTTCATTTGGGCCTCTCAAACCACTTGGATAAATTGAAGCCTTAAAAAAAATTTTTTTTAATTAAATAATTAAAAAAATAAAACCATAATTTCTCCAATTAAACGACCTATAGCAGCACCAAGAACAAAAGAAGGACCAAAAATTCCTGCAGGAATAGGTAAAGTACTTGATAATATTGTAAAAATAAACTAAATTAAATTAATTAAATTAAATAATTTTTACATAAATTCCAATAAATATAGGTAATGTAGTAAAATGTGTAAAATAATCTTCATGAGACCAAGAGGATATTAAATGTTCTGGACATGCACGATTACTGTTATTAGAAAGTGAAAAAGTACAATCAGCAAAGAAATCCTTTTAAAAATTATTTAAATAAATTGTTTAAAAAAACCTTTGCTACGTACATAAATTTTTTCTAAAATTTAAAAATTTAATTCTTTAAAAAAAAATTTAATAAAGAAAAAAACCTCTCCTCCTAAAAATTGACCAAATCCTGGAGGATATGTAAAAGAGCCAATAATTAATGCAATAAATATTGGATAGATTGACCAACTTTTAAATTTAAAGAAAAAAATTAAATTAAATAAATAAACTGTTTTTTAAATAAAAATTTGGCTATTGAATTATAACGAAGAAAGAGAACACAACGCCTTTGTAGAAGAATAAAAGCAGCAGAAACAAAACCACAAATAACTCTGAAAATAAATTAAAAAAAAAGGTCAAATTTGTTTCATTCCCATGAATTTTTAGACCCTAAAATATTTCATTTTTTTCTACTTTTCTATCTTAAAAACAAATCAAATAAATAAAAATAAATATAGTACTAACCCAACAATAGAGAATATAGGCAATTCTTCAGGCAAAAAAGCATCTTTAGGAAATTGTGTTTGATAAAATGCAGAAACAGTTACTTCTGTTTCAATTAAAAGAACTCTTAATATTCGAAAAAGAACAGTAGAACAAGTAGCTGCAAAAAAACCTCTCCAATAATTTCTTACAGCAAAATAAGCTGCTGTAACTTCTATTGAAAATAAAACACCTTTTATTTTTTGGGGGAAATAAAATTTAAAAAAAAAAATAAAAACCTCCAATTGGTGCAGAAAATGTAGAACTTACACCAACAGCACATGCAGCAGCAAGCATTTCATAACTTTGTGATTCATTTGAATAAGCACCTTTAAAGGAAAGAACAAAATGACTTAATTGATTAGCAACAACTGAAGCTATATGAACAAAAGGTCCCTTTAAATAAATTTAAATAATTATTTTATTTAAAAAAATAGTTTTATTCTCTTTAAATTAATTAAACCTCTTTTCCAATAGGTAAACCACTACCTAAAGAAAGTGTTAATCCAATCATTTTAGATAAAAGTGTTCTTAAAGTCAAAAATTCTTTTAAAATTACACCTCTAAGAATTGTCTAAAGAAAGAAAATAAATTAAATAAATAAATAAAAATACTTTCATTTCAGGTATTCCACTTCCAATAGCATGTGGTGAAATTAATCGAACAAAAAAAGCTGAAGCTAAAACCAAAATTAACATATATCCTGCCCAAACAAAATATGTAGAAATTAAATTTAAATATCCATGAGTATTTTTACGGGCAATTTCAATGATAAAAACGTGCCCTAAAATTAATAAAATTAAAGAAAAAAAATTTAAAAATAAATTTTATTGTGTGGGACAAAATGTCATCTCTTTAAAAAAATGACATTTGAAAAGAACTTTTTTTAAATTTTTTAAAAAAAATTTTAAATACTACTAAACATGTTTGTAAATAATCAATGGCCATATCCATAATTAAAGAACATAAGGCAACAAGAATACCAAGAAGTGCAAGGAATAACCAATCCTCCAATAAAATTGCTACATGTTGAATAATACGTAAACATTTTCCTTTATTAAAGAAAAAATAATTTTAAAAAATAAAGAAGAAAATAAATAAAATTATGGAAATTAAATTTAAAAAAAATTAAAAATTAAATGACCAAAAACAAATTTTTTTCTATGACTATGACAAAAAAAAATAAATAGGAGATTTACATAAATTTTTTTAAAATTTAACTGACCAAATTATTTAATTTAAAAAAATAAAATTTACTTTTAAATTTATAAAAATTTCCTTGATAATTTTTTTTATTTTTTTCGTTGTCATCTTCTTCCAATTTTTCATTAATTTCAATTAATTCATTCTTCCCCCCTTTTTCAATATCAACAAAAGGAGATATTTTATTATTATTTAATGTTTTGTTGTTGTTTTTTATAAAACTTTTCATTTTTATAATTCATTGATTTTATTAAATTAATTAAAATTAATTCTAAAAATAGAAAAAAAAGAGAAAAGATAAAAACACATTAAAAAAAGATAAGCAAAATATAAAAACGTATGATGTTTTAATTATTACAAAAATGAACGTATTTATGTATTTTATTTTTATTTAAAAAATACGGAAAACACATTAGAATAAATAGAAAAAATCTAAAACAAATGTTTTTTTTTAATGTTTTAGAAAAGTTTTTTCCGGAAAATTTTTAAGAATAAATATTTCCTGAATAAAAATACATAACGCCAAAACAAGTTTTTAAAAACATATTTAAATAAACTTTAAATAGACTTTTCTTATTTAAGTTCATCATTTTTGTTTAATAAATTAATTAAATACTTTTATTTGATGAATAACTCAAAAGAATGAAATAAAGTTTAAAGTAATTAATTAGTAAATAAATAAATTTAATACCTAATCATATTATTAGGTTTAAAAAAAAATATTTTTTATTTCCTATTTTATTAAAAAATTAAATAAACATACAAAAACATCTTTTTTTAAATTATTTTCTTAAATTAGAAAAGCTTACTAACTACTTAAATATTTATATTAAAAAAATTCTTAAACAAATAAATAAAATAATAAAAATGTTTTTACATTTTTTTAACGAAAAATAAGCGCAACCAACATTCTGTTACGTATATGTGTTTTTAAGTTTTTTACAAAATATTAAAATGTTTTGAATTTATAAAGAAAAGAAACAAAAAAAATACATTTTAATAGACTGTAAATCTTCCGGAAAATATTATTTATTTTTCTAAACTTTACAAAATAAATACATGTGTTTTCTGATATTTATTCTTGAAAGTAGTTAAATAATTTTTTTTTCCGGAAAGTTGGAAATTAAATTATATTTTCTAAAAACTTTTTTTTTTATTAAACAAATTGTTTACTTAATATATATTTAAAAATATTAATTTTATTATTTATGATTTGTCTCTTTTATTTAAAATAAAAATTGAAGTAATAAACTTAACAATTGATTCAACTATTTTCGATAATAAAAAAAAAAATTTTTTTTAGAAATAAAAAAATCATAAAATTTAAAAAACTTTTTTTACAACTTGTAAAACATTTTTTTTTATTAATTTTTAAGCTTATTAAAAAAAATTTAAAGTCGAATTATTTTATTAATTAATTTATTTGTTCTTTTAAATGTCACAAGAAAAATGTTTTTTTTTTTTTTAATCCTTTAATTAAATATTTCAATTTTTAAAGATATTTGTTAAATAATTAAAAAATGATTTTATTTTATTTTATTAATTTTTAATATTTGAAATAATCTTTAATTTTTATAATTAATTTAAAATCAATAAAAATAAAGAAATATTTTAATTTATTAAATTAAATTGGAGAGAGGAGACTTTAAAATAAATTAATAAAATTATTAATTAAATATATATGTCAAATTAATTATAGTAAATTACAATTAAAAAATAAATTAAATTAAAAAATAAATTATTTAATTAAATTATGAAATAATTTATAAATTAAAAAATAAATAAATTTATTCAATAATATAAAAATAAAATAAAAATAAATTTACAGCAACAATAATAACAAAATTGAAGAGCAAAAAGCTATATATATATATATAAGCGATTTAAAATAAAAAGTTTATTTTTAAATAACAATGTTTTCCTTTCTATAACAAAATTTATAGCCTTCAAAATTTTTAATTTTTTTATTATTAATTTTGAAAAAAAAAATAAAATTTATATAAAAATATAATTTAAATTAATTAAATAAATTTTTATTTTTAATAAAATAAAAAATTTTTAAAAATATGTTATATAATTTATTTATTTTTTACAATTTTCTTTTAAAGTATTTTTCTACAGAATGAAGGTCGTAAGAACATATTTATTAAGCAATTTAAATATTTTTTCTTTTTAATTAATTTTTAAGAAAATTAATTTTAATTAATTAATTTAATTTAATTTTTTTTTTCAATTTTAATTTAAATCTTGAACGTTTTTCTCCCTCTTTTTTTTTTATTTGTTGGATTCTATTTGTTGTAAATAATCAATATATATATTTTTGTCCCTATCTTTTTTGCCAAGTAAAAAGCTTCTTTTTCCCTCAAACACACTTTTTCTTCTTTTTATACTCTTTAAAAACCAAGAAAATTGTCAGACGGAAGCCTTTTTATTTTTAAAGTTTTGTTTATTTAAAATGTTTTTTTTTTTTAATTTTCTGAAACAAACAAATTAATTAATTAAAAACATGTTTTTTTACAAAACAAACAACTTGTAATTTTGTAAAGTTTTACTTTTCTATTTACAACAAAACATATTTATATTTTAAATAAGTTGTAAAATTGTAAAACAAGTTTTAATTCAATACAAAAACAAATTGTAAAAATTTTTTAGTATAAAAACTTGGGAATAATTTAATTTCCTCAATGTTTTTATTATTTTCTTAACTTTGTAATTGAAAAAATGAATTTATTTGTTATTTTTAAATTTGTTATTATTTCTTCTCAAAAAATTAATTTTACAAAATTGTTTATATTTTTATTAACCTTTCCGGTTATTTTTGGAAAACATGAACAAAGGTTTTTTTTTAATTATTAAATAAATAATTTGAATATTTTTTTGTAGTGTGATAAAAAAGGCAGAACAACTTTCACTTGCTCTTAAAAGCATTTTTGAAGATGGTACACAACATAGAGAAATTTCTAAGGTTTTTTATTTAAATATTTTTTTATTTTTAATTTTTTTTTAAAGTCATACAGTGATCTTACTGACTCGGATACTTTCAACCCTGAGGAAGAATTAAAAGCTTTAAAAGAGGAAATGGAACAATATTTAAAGGAAAGAGCAGCAATTGCTTGGGTTATTTTTAATTAAATTAATTAAAATAAATTTTAACTAGAATGCAAAAATCAGTTTGGAGCAAAGACCGTTAAATATTGATGAAGAAAATGAAAATGAAACTAAAATAGAAGACTTAAATGACCCTACAAAACATTCATTTGTTCGTTATTTGAATGTTAAAAGAATGAATGATGGTCCTATTCTTTACAAAAATACACATTTTGGTGGTTCTTATGAGGTTAAATTATTGTTTTTTATTTTAAATATAGAAGAAAATTTAAAGCTAAATGGAAGTCGTCAAATACATCTTCGGCCTAATCCCAACTTTTATGGATTACCAACGAGTTCAGAATCTTCAGCAGTTCATGTACCAACACCTATTTATAATCGAGGTTTGTTTTTAATTAAAAATTTATTTTAAAAAATATTTAAAATAGATCCAAAAATTCTTCAACGTATTCGTTGGTCTGATATTGACCAACAATACCGCCGAAATAGAGAACAACTTAAAGACTTAAATTTCCAAGTTTGTACATTTTAAAATTTATTAATCTTCTCTTCTTAGAAATTTTGCTCAAATTCTGGTTTTATGCGTTTCTTTCCAAGTGCCCCATGGCTATGGGAAGATAGGCAAACTGAATTGGATTTATTCGACTGCAGAGTTTAATAAAAAAATATTTTTTCTATTAAAATAATGTTTTTTAAAGAATACTGAATGGTATATTGAAGCAGCAACAACTCCGCGTAATTTACTAATTCTTCTTGATGTTTCTGGTTCAATGCTTGGACAACGTTTTGAAATTGCTAGACAAACGATTGAATCAATTCTAAGTATTTTTTAATGTTTTTTGTAATTTTTTTTAAATATTTTGAGGTACATTATCTGACAGTGACTTTTTTAATATAATTCAGGCAATTCTTTTAAAAAATAATTTTTTAAAAGAAAACTGTCTTTTTCCTTAGTTTTCTAAAACGGCTAATTTATTGGAAAAATGTGGAGAACGTGAACTTGTCCAAGCCACTTTACGAAACAAAAAAGTACTTCTTTCTCGACTTAACAATATTAGCTCTGAAGGAAAAGCTGACTATGAAAATGCTTTACATCAAGCATTTGTAGCATTAATGAATGTTTGTTTTTCTTTAAATATTTAATTAGATATTTTGTTTGCTTTATTTTTACCCCCTAAAATGTCCAAAAAATAAATTTTTAAATTTTTGATTTTTGGATGTTTGCTTTAATTTTGCTAAATTTTTGCTTTTTTAAATGTTTAATTAATTGCTTTGCCTTTATTTTTCTTTGCCTTCCTTTATAGTTGCCAAATGAAGGTGTTAAATGGATAACTAGAGAAGAAGCAGCAAAACAATCAACAATTTATTCAGATGAAGAAGAAGAAGAATCTATTAAAAATATTCAAATGGAAGAGAAAGGTTTAAAAATATAAAAAGCTTTTTCTTTGTTTTGTAAATAAAATTATAATTTTCGTGCAGTGCTTGTTGTTACAGAAAGCTTTCTACAAGCGGTAAGATTATTTAACTGCTTTTTTGTGGCTTTTTATTTTTTACCTTTTTGATATTACCATTTTGTAATTTTAATTAAAAGCCGTTTCAGAGCAGCTAATATCTTTTGTATTTCCCTTTTATATTTTTTCTTTTTGTAAATTAATTGTACTTTTCTATTCTTTTTTAAGATTCATAAATTTAATGGAAATCAACAAAAGATGGGATGTCAAGACGTTATTGTTGTAAGTAAAAACATTTGTTTTTGATATTTATTTAATTTTAGTTAATAACTGATGGAGCCCCAGGATTTTTTAAGGAAATTTTTGAACTTTACAATAAAGACAAAAGAGTATTTTTTTAAATTTAAATTTTATTAAATTTTAGATTCGTTTCTTTTCTTTTGTCGTTGGTGAAGAAGCAAAAGATTTTGAACAAGTTCGTTGGATGGCCTGTTCAAATAGAGGTTTTATGGCACATATTGTGTTAGTTTTATTTTTTATTTTTCTTTAATATTTATTTATTTTTTCTTAAAGTTCTATGGCTGATGTTCAAGAGGTTTATAAAATTAATTATAAAATTCATTAAAAATTTTATTTTAATTAGAAAGTCCAACAATATATTAACATTTTATCAAAAACTGTAGCAAGACAAAAGGCAGCATTTACTGAGCATACACCCGTTTGGAGTGGTGCTACGCGTGAAAGAATGGTAAAAATTAAATTTTTTTTTTTTAATTAAAAATAAAAGAGTGAGCAATTTGGAATTTCTGTTTCTTTCCCCGTTATTCTATCAAACAATCAATTTATGGGTGCTTCTTCTGTTTTTATTCCTTTATTAGAATTATCTCAATTGGCACATCCTATTCGTATTGGAGCTAAAAGTTATTTTATTTTATTGGATGCAAATGGTTATTTACTTTTACATCCACAATTGAGAAGTTTGGATCCTTCTACTGGTGAACTTAAAATTGGATTTAATAGTGTAGAGTTTGTGGATGCTGAAGTACAAAAACCTCAATTTTTGGTTTTTATTTTACTTCTTTTTTTCTTTTTATTTAATTTTTAAGGTTAATAAACTTTCTATTGATTGTTCATCAGGTGTTGTAGACCCTAATCAACTTGATACTCTTTTTGCTTTTGATGATTTGGTTTTATTTTCTAAAATGTTTTAATTTAATTTTCTTTTTTTTAGAGGCATATATATCCCCAACAAAAGTTTTTTTTTAAATTTTATTTAAAAAATATATATTTTCTTTTTTAAGTCATTACAAAGTTGTTTGTATTTCTGGAACTCCTTATACTCTTATATTAGCTTTCCCTAAAGAAAATATTCAAAGACTGCAACGAACATTACCTTTACAATTATCTTCAATAAAAATGAATAGGTTAAAAGAAAAGAATTGGAAATTACAAAATAATTGGAAATATTGTTTACTTAATGATAGTGATTGGTCTATTGGGTATTATTTTTAAATTTTATTTTATTTTTTTCTTTAAATTTTAGTGCAGAAGAAGCTTTAATTGAATATATAAAACAAATGAGAGAAAGCGGAAAAATGCCAGGTTTTTTTTAATTTTTTTAATTCTTTTTAATTTTAGAATTATGTAAACCACACCAAAAATTAGTTGAACGAGTTTTGCTCGATTTAGAAGCTTCTAACGATTTTTCAGATCTTTGGATTAAAGAATTGGAACGAAATAAAAAGTTTTAATTTCTTTTAAAAAATAAATTTTAATAAATTATTTTTATGAATGGAATCCATTTAGCCTTTTTTGTAGCAACTTCAGGACTTATTCGTTTTAAAAATGAAAATTTGGATCGTTTTCTTTATGATTTTGTAGAACATTTGAACGATACTTTGTAAGAACATTAATAAATTATTTTTTTTTATTATTGCTTGATTGCTTAAAAATTTTTCTTTAGACCTTACCGACATTTTTTGCATGATCTAAATCCTAATGCTGCAGAGTCAGATTTTTTCAGAAGGGCAGCACGACAGCCAGAAAACAAAATAATTTTTGATCTGAACAGAAAAAGTATTTTTTAATTAATTAAATTTTAATTTTTAATATTTAATATAGCTAGTCTTATCCATCAACATAAACATGGCCGAAAAACAGCTTATGGTCATGCAGAGAAAGATGCTATTTTAGCTTTAGCTTTTAAAGCAGTAAATGTTAATGGAGCGTTGGCTGGTGTTGCTGGAATTGAAGTAACTATTTTAATTTATTTTAAATTGAGATTTTTAAGAAAGAAAAGGGATTAGAAATAGGGGAAATTCTAATAAATTGGAATTCTATTTCTTTTTTTGCTCCACTAACTATTTATTTTTTAAATTCTTTTTTTAATTTTTAAAGTTTTTATATGATTCTTTACTCTCTCAAATGAGACATATTGGTTGTTTATCAGATAGAAAAGAAGACAATTCTCGTTGTTATTTATTAGATGAAAATGGTTTTGTTATTTTTTCTGGTTCAAAAAATACAAAATTTATTGATTTTATTGAAGCAAATATATTAATTCCAAATAAATTACAAACAACAGCACATACTTTAAATCAAAATAATTTTCATCAAAAAAGAAAACAACAAAAAGGAGGAGGAGGAAATTTTACATTATTTGGTCAAAGAGGACCTTGGGCTACTCAACGAAATTTACAACAACAAAAATTACAAATTGAACAAAACTTAGAATTGGGAAGATTTTTTGGACATATAAATAGAATAACTGAATGGACAATGGAATTATTATTAAAGAGAGGATTTTATAAAAGGTTTTTTTTAAATTAAATTAAATTAATTTTTTGATTAAAAATTCTTTAATTTTTAATTTAATTTCTCTTTTGGAGAATACTTTTATTTTTTCCTTTTTAATTTAATTTTTTAAATTATTTTTTTAGAGTTCATTTTACTGATTCTCAAGCAATTTGTGATCCACCTATAGATGAACAACAATTATCATCATTTAATTCCCCAACTTCTGCTCCTATTTCTGCTGCTAATTCTTTTTTTAAAAGAAATATATTTGAGGTTTTTTTTTTAAAATTAATTAATTAAAAATTAATGTTTTTTAAAGTCATTGTTTACTTTATTAATTAATTTTATTTACCATTTGATCTCAATTATTGCCCTTTTTCTCATTCCTTCAGAACTATCTGCTTCATTTATTCCAACAAATAGTTTGCTTTATTTTTTTTGATTAATTTAAATTTATTTTTTGTTTTTTAAAGCATTTTCTAGTCTTTTAAAAGTCACAGATGGACGTTTTCAATGCCGAATGCATTCCCCTTATTATTTGGGTCAACCAAATGTAACTGCTAATGGATTAGATGGAGCATTATTGGAAAGTGATTCTTATGGTTTTATTTTTATTTTAAATTAAAATAAATTTTTTTAAAGAAAGACCTTGCTCACAAAATGCAGCTCAATGTGCTGTTCGTTCTTTTGCCTCTTGGGTACCACACACAAATTTGCTTTTGTAAATTATTTCTTTTTGTTGTAAAATTCCTTCTTTTTTTAGAGTAATAATTCGTCAAGATTCTCATTCCCAATGTTTTTCTTCTGATTCTTCTAGTCATTGTCCTTTATCAAACCCTCCGGCTATTCCTTTTGGATTTTCACAATCTCTTCCCTTAACAGTTTTAGACTCTTCAGAAATATCTTCTTCATTGGATAAAAATGTTGAATGTTTAATCTCACAACCACAGGAAAGGAATAAACCAATTCAATGCTTAAGAGATGATTATTTGGAGGTTTTTTTTTATTTTTTTTATTAAATTAATTATTTTAGGAAGAAGATAATGATGATGAAATGTGTAATGGAGCAAATAGTAAAGAAAGAAAATATTGGATTAGTCAATTGATTGTTATTTTTGTAATATTTTTAATTTTTAGGTGAAATTATTGTATTTTTTCTTAAACATGTCGACTCACCGCCCATCTTAATTGCGTTGAATTGGGGGCGTTGAGTTGACCTTTTCCTTTTTGTAATAGAGAAAAAAAATATTGATTGATTCCCATCTAGTCGCAAACTATTAAAAAAGTATTTTCTTTCTTACTTTTTTAGTTTATTTATTTTTTTAGATATTTTTATTTAAATTTAATATTCTTTTAATTTGAAGAATTTGTAATTACAGACAATGGGGGCAGTTTTTGCTATGCCTGCAGTTGCGGCCTCGGTAACTTATTTCAATAGAGTAATCAACATTTTTAAACTTCATTTTAGATGGCTTGTTGCTTTGGGAGTGCTGCTTGTTCTCTATGTTGTGCTGCATGTCCAACAACCAGAAATTCTACCACAACACGTATAATGTATTCATTAATGCTTTTGGTTGGAACCTTAATTTCTTGTTTTTTGCTTTCCCATTGGCTTCAAAATGCTTTGGCTAAGGTTTATATTTTACTTCATTTCCTACTTATCTGTTTAAGGATGGTTGGCTTTGCACGCTAACACATACTGGAGATTTTTGTGAAGCAATTATTGGATATCAAGCTGTTTATCGGTTCCTTTTTTACTTAATTTTTAAATGTTTTTTTTTCAGTGTTTGTCTCGCAATGGCATCTTTCTTTTTCATTTTTATGGTTTTAATGCTTGGAGTTAGATCAAGTCAAGATGCTCGAGCACAAATTCAAAATGGCTTTTGGTTTTTTAAATATCTCCTACTTGGGCTTTTGGTCTTTGGATTTTTCCAAATTACTGATAAAACTTTGGCTACACGTTTGTTTTATTTTTAATTATTTTCTTAAGCTTAATTCTTTTAAATTTAGCAATGATGTGGATTGGAATGACTGGCGCTTTTGTTTTCATTCTTATTCAACTTGTATTTTTTTTATATATATTTTTTTTAACTAATCATTGATTTAAAGGTTTTAATTGTCGACTTTGCCCATGGAATAGCTGAAAATTGGGTTAGAAATTATGAGGATAGTGAATCAAAATGGTGTTTTGCTGGGCTTATTTTCTTCACTTTTGGATGTTATGCCCTCTCCATTTTTGGTGTTGTTTTAATGTTTATTGTCTACACATCGGTTTATTTTTGATCGATTTTTAATGTTTTTTCTTTAATTTTTAAGGGAGGATCTTGCCTTCTTGGCAAATTTCTTATTTCCTTCAATGTAATTCTTTGTATAATCCTCAGCGTGATTTCATTACTTCCAAAAGTCCAAGAACATATGCCTAAATCTGGTCTTCTACAGGCTGGATTTATCACACTTTACATTACTTATTTGACTTGGAGTGCTTTGACTAATAATCCAGGTTTATATTTGTTTATTAAGTTTTTACTTGGGGTCAGTGAAATCTTTCGGGCTTTAGATATTGGTTGAATACCAACTTGTTTTCTACATTAAACGTTTCTATTTTTATGTTTCGATAAATTTTTTATAATAAACATTATGCACTTTTTCTTTTAGATCATCAATGTAATCCATCATTAATTGATATTGGCGGTTCTTCTTCTGCCGGGAATTCTACTCATTATAAACCTACTTCAATTCCTCTTCCAGTAAATTCAATTGTTTCTCTTGTTATTTGGTTTTGTTGTTTATTATACGCTTCGATTCGTACTTCTTCATATACTGCAATTGGTAAAATTGGAACGGATGTTGAAAATCGTGGTGAAGGTCAGAACATCCCTTTAAGTAAGAAAAAAGAATTTAAGGAAACGAGGGACTTAAATTAGAATAATTCAGAGACTTTTTTAAATTATCTTTAAAGGCGAAGCTTCAGTTTCAATGGAAGATGACAGTCATGGAAATAGAGTATATGACAACGAAAAAGAACGTGTTGCTTATTCCTACTCCTTTTTCCATTTTATTTTTGCTTTAGCATCTTTGTATGTTATGATGACTTTAACTTCTTGGTATACGTAAGTTCTCTTTTATTATTTTTTTATTTAATTTATATTTTTAATAGGCCAACAAATTTAAATTTGAAAGAAATAAATAACAATTTGGCATCTGTTTGGGTCAGAATAATTTCTTCTTGGCTTTGTGTGGGAATTTATATTTGGACTTTAATTGCTCCTGCTTTATTCCCTGATCGAGATTTTAATTATTGAGTATAAAAGCTTTGAAAAAAATTTGAGAAAATTTGTGTTTTAACAAAATTATTTTCTTTAAACCTGTAATTTTAATTAATATATATTTTTCGTTTAAATTTTGTACATTTTACAAGAGAAAATTTTGGATTTTAGAATAAGAAGATTAAAAATATTGAATATAGAGAAAAAAAGATTTTGAAAAGAGTGAAAAGTAGAGAAAGAAAGGAAAAAAATACAATTGGAGAGAGAAAGAAAGATAAGGAGATGTTGCTTGAATTTATGAGAAGATTACAACCTATGCAATAATTCTGAATGATTTATAATGTAATAAAGCAAAATTTTTAGGGAGGTTGGGTGGGTTGTTCCTGATGCCTGAGGCGATAAATTTTGTGAGGGTTCGTAAAACCTGGACATTACAGTAATCAAAAATATGTTTTAATGGTTGCCAAAAGTTTTAAAGTATTTTGTTTTAGATTTCGGTCAATAAACCAGTTATGCTTCTTGGCAGAATTTTACTAGACAAATTTGTTTGGTATATGAAAAAATAATGGGATTTATTGCATAGGTTGTAATTCTTCACTTTGCATTACCTTATCTTTTTTTCTCTAACCATTCTTTTAATTTTTTTATTTGTTTGTACATATAAATCTGCGCAGTTAAGTTAAAATATTTTTAAAAACTTTAAATTTGATTAGCATATTCATTAACAATCGAATTTTAAATACTTCCTCTAGCCAATTTAAAAATTAAATTAAATTGGACAACATTATTGTTAAATTTTGAATATAATTTGCTTTAAAAATTCAATTAAAATACAGTAAGAATCAATTTTATTCACTTTTTTCTTTAGCACTGAAACGTCAGAAAATTCCATTTCAGTGCAAAAGGCAAAATAAAATTTTCTTCATTCTTACTGTAAAATAATTAAATTTTAATCATTTTTTTGCAACTGATTTACTTGTTTCTAATTTAAAAGAGATAAATTTACGGGCTTTTGGGATAATATGATATTTGAACTCTAAAATAATTAATTGAATTATAATTAATCTCTGACTAAAAGAATATTTCTAAATGTCATCGATTCGTCAATCCTAAAACAAAACTTGCAAATCTTTCTTTAAAAAATTTCATAATTTAAACATTAATTTTAATATTTATTAAGTGATTATTTAAAATGATTTATCAAAACTGATCTAAAAAATGATTAAAATTTAATTATTTTACAGTAGAAATCAATTTTGCCTTTTGCACTGAAAAGGAAATTTCTGACGTTTCAGTGCTAAAGAAAAAAGTGAATAAAATTGATTCTTACTGTATTTTAATTGAATTTTTAAAACAAATATATTCAAGATTTAACAATAATGTTGTCCAATTTAATTTAATTTTTAATATGGCCAGAAGAAGTATTTAAAATTTGAGTGTTAATGAATATGCTAATCAAATTTAAAGTTTTCAAAAATATTTTAACTTAACTACGCAAATTTATATGCATAAACAAAGAAAAAATTAAAAGAATGGTTAGAGAAAAAAAGATAAGGTAAAGAGTTACAACCGATGCAATAATTCCCATTATTTTTTTATATGTCAAACAAATTTGTCACAGGAAAATTTACCAAGAAGCATAACTAGTTTATTGACCGAAATCTAAGACAGAATACATTAAAACTTTTGGCAACCATTAAAATTTATTTTTGATTACTGTAATGTCCAAGTTCTTAGGAACCCTCCCAAAATTTATTGCCTCAGGCATCAGAAAACACCCACCCAACCTCCCTTAAAATTTTGCTTTATTACATTATAAATCATTCAGAATTATTGCATAGGTTGTAATCTTCTCATAAATTCAAGCAACTTTTCCTTATCTTTCTTTCTCCAATTGTATTTTTCCTTTCTTTCTCTACGTTTCACTCTTTTCAAAATCTTTTTTTCTCTATATTCAATATTTTTAATCTTCTCTTTACAAAATGTCAATTTACATAAAAATTTAATTATTACAAATAAATATATATTTTAATGTTTCTGAGCAATTTCACTAAAGAATTTTAATATATCATCTATGCCAACTTCAAGCTCAATTTTGGAGCCTAAATAACATTTAGAGATCAATTGTTGGTAATTTTTAATTTGATTAAGAAATTCTTCCTAAAAATTAATTTTAAAAAATAATATTTTCTTTAAATTAAAATAAACCTGCATTTGTCTCCAAACTACTTGTAACAATAAAGAATCATTACTTAAATGTTTTTCAATTTTTTTATATAAATTTTCTAATCCTTTTTTAACTTCTTTAGCTGGATAAGCAGAAGTAACACGTTTAAGTTCAATTCTAGAAAATTGTTGTTCATAACTTATTTCTTCAGGAGAAACTCCATTTTCCATTAAACGTTCAATTCTTTCAAAGAAATTCTTTAAATTAAATATTTCAATTATTTAAAAGAAAAATACATGAATTTTTTCAAGAGGTCTTCCCAACATTTCCTTTACATAAACTGTACAATTTTCTTGATATTTTTGTCTCAATTCTTTTCGACGAACTTCCAAACAAGCAATTTTTAGTTCAGAAAGTACAGCTAAAAATAAAATTAAAATAACATTCTTTAATTAAAAAATAAAAAACAAAAGACAGTATCGAACCCCGGTTAACCACCAACAAATCAGAAACACTAACCACTATACCAAGAAATAACTTGACAATCGTTTATCTTTTAATAACATAGGATAATTAAAATTAAATTATTTTCTAAAATCTGTCTTTGCTTATTAATTTAATAAATTATTAAAGTCCATATTTTTATATTCAGTTTTTGATCACTTGACTCAAAAATTATTCAATAAAATTACCCAAAATAATAAACTTAAAATTTTAAACAAACAATGAAATGCATGAAAATTTTCCATTCTAACAACAGCAGCAGGACATTTAGAGTTTGGAGATTCAGCTGCATTATCGATACCAGTAATTATTGCTATCGTAAGCTTCTCTAGCCATTTATCCAAGTCTACTTTTCGTTCAGACTCCTCAAAAATTTTTGTTGACGATTTTGCTAAAGTTCTGAATCTGTCAATTGTATCCAAAATGCCAATTTTTGTTCTTTTTGTAATTGAAATTCTTGAAAAAGAACTTTCAATTTGATTCTAAAAGAATTAATTAAAAATAAAGTATTTAAAAATTAAAAATAAACCATTTGTTCATCAGAAAGTCTCTTCAATGCAACTAAAAAAGATCCATAAATAATAGAAAAGTAGGAAGACGAATCACAAAAATTACTCATCTTTCGAGTTAATACAACATAAATTGAGATTATGCTTAAAAAAAAGTAAAAATTACAGGAATTAAACAATTTTTGATTAAAATAAGGTGAAAGAAACAAGGTGAATCGAACCTAGCCATACCTAAACCCAAAGTCAAGGATACTGACCACTACACCACCGACACAACTACGTTAATCAATGTATAGGTTATAATCAATATATTCCTAAAAAATAAAACTGAAACAAACGTTATGTGATGATCATTATAAATAGAAACTAATCCATAAAAATAAGTAGGCAAAGGCTCAAATATTCTTCCAATCGCAAATTTGATCTAAAAATTATTTTAATATAAATACCTAAATCATTAAAAAAACCTGATCATTTAACTGTTTTTCCATTGTTTTTTTATTTTCATCTAAAGTAAAAAAAAGGTAAAATAAACAAATATCTTAACCATTTTTATTATTAAGTTCAGTGTCCAATTGAGATATAACGTCTGTATTTAAATGAAAGAAACGTATACAAAATTTTTGTTCACTTTCAACAACAACTCTACATTCAGCTACTGCTGTTTCTATAAGCTATAATTTTAAAAAATTAAAAAAAATTAGTTAAATTCGAAGCTCCCAAAAGGTATAGAAATTTTTAAGAATTCCCAGAATGCCCAAATTAAAAAAAACTAACATTTGTATAGGTTTCAATATTTTGTTCATTTATTAAATTCTTCCAACTATTATTAGAATTATTTAATGAAGAAGCTTCTTTCCTTGCAAGTTCAGAGAAAAATCTATCAAATTCTTTTTTATATATTTTTTGAGCTTCAATATTATAACGATCCAAAACATTTTTGTAAATATTTGGCCGGGTTTGTTTTAACCAAGAAATTAAATCAGAAAACGGCAAAAGTGCTCGATGCCTTTGTGAATGTTTTTGCATTATTATTTCTCCAATATGCTGATTTTCGAGCATTGAATCCTTTAGGAAAAGAATTTAAAAATAAAATTTTAAAAAATAAACCATATTCCCGAAAATTGCGCTAATATGCGCATAAAATCGATCAACAAATTCTGAAGTAATTTTATTTAACATTTCAACTCTAGAATGGTAGGCATTCATTGAATTTAGTTCAGTCTTTTTTGTAATAAAATGATCAACAATTCGAGCAGCTTGGGAGCATAAATTAATACTTTAAATAAATTAAAGAAAAATTAAAAAATTAAACCTGATAGGATCTGAAAGATTAGCATTCTTTAAAGCTTCAATATGTTGATCTTGAACCATTTCAATTTGATAAATAAAATCGCTAAGTTCATTGGCTAATTTTTTGTTATTTTGTTGTTCAATATGACGAAGAGAGTCTTTTTCTTCTATTAATTCTACACTGTCACGGACAAACTTAAAAAATTTGAAAAATAAAAAGATCCGTGATTATAATGAAAGAGTTGAAAAAAATAAAAGGTAACAATAGTTAAACGATTCGACCCACATTTGATGATTGAAAAGTCAAGAAGACTACCAATACACCAAGACTCCCCAAAATGAATTAAAGAAATTTAAATACATGAATACCAAATAAATCTTAAATTTTTACTACTAACCGATAAAAGAGTGTCATATTCATCCAATTGTTTTTCTACACAATCTGCCAATTCAAGAGCTGTATCAATCAAACCAATAAGCTCAGAAACATTTTGTTCATTTTCCATAATACTAGATAAATTTGCACTGTCAAGCTGAGAAAGTTGGTTATTTAAAGAAGCAGAAAATTGTCTGGCTTGACCAATTTGTAAATTTGCCTTCTCAAGTAAATTCCGAAAATCTGTTTCTTCTTTTAAAGTTATTGGCTGGGACATAATTATTTAAATGACATTTATAAAATAAACGGCATGCGGACATTTGCGGACAGATATATCGGGATGGACATATCAGGACGGAAATTTCGGGATACACTCATTAGAAAAAGAATTAAAAATTGAGGAATTTCGAAAAAAATAAAAAAATTGTGCCAATTTTTTTATTTTTTCTAATGAGTTAACCCAAAATGTCCGTCCCGAGAAGTCCGTCCGGAAATGTCGCACCATCAAATAAACCTGATAATTTGTATCCAATTCAGCAGTTTTTGAGTCTGAATCATCAAAGGTTTCCTTTTTATTTTGCAAAGGTAAAGAGTCGACAGGAAGAGAAATATTGACAAATTCAGGTTTTTGAATTGGTAAATTGGCATTTGAGAACTTAAAACACTTTTATATTGTAGAAATAAGTTAAAAAAAACCTTAAATAATTGTCTAATAAAGAATTCTTTTTCGTCGCTAGAATTTGAATAGAGTTGATACAATTGTCCTTTTATAGTCAAATTAAAGTCAGGAAGTGGCTAAAAAGAAATGCCTAGCTTTTAATAAAAAGAAAACCTTTCTCGGGTTTATTCCATCCACAGATCGAATATCTCTAAGTGCATAATGTTCCTTTTTTATAAAAGAATTTTCCTTCTCTGATTTAACTAACCAAATACGCGCAGAAACTGGCTGTGTTGTTGTAACTTAATTGTGATCTTTTTCAGTAACTAACAATAAAAAATAACCTACTAAGCACATGTACAATTCCTTCCTCTTTTTCAAATCTTTTTTAATATTTGCAACAGCCAGTAATCTTTCTCCGTCCTCCTGAAATATTGCCTTTTGTAAATTTGCTCTAAGAGAAGCCATAAGATCATAAATAAATTAATTAAATAGCATCTATTAAATATAAAATTAAGAAAAATTAAATAAAAATTGAACAGAAAATACAAAATTGAAGTACAAAATATAATAAAAAAAATAAAAATTTTATTTTTTGAAAATGTGCAATTTGGCGACATTTTTTTTCCTATATCTCTTTCTTTATAGTCTTTTTTCGTAAACAAAATAAAGCCCAATTGGTCGCAAGCCAAATAACGGAAGCGAAATCCGTGTGAGAAGTAACGAAAGTAATTTCTTTGCGATTAACCGGACTTTCGAGATGGGTTAAAGGGAAATTCAGGATGGGTCGGTTGAGTACCGCCAGTTGAGTACCATCGAACTTTAAGACATTTAACTAAAGTACGGTTTGGTATAAAAGTTTCTTTTTTTACTTTTGGATAGAGAATGAAAAGGTCTACAAAATACCAAAAAATCAGAACCTTACGATATGCATAAAAAAAGTTACGGTCGAAAAACCTCCGAAAAATAGAACTTTCTTAAGTTTTCAGACCGTAACCTTTTTTTATACCTAATCTAGAATTCGGATTTTTTGGTATTTTGTAGTCCTTTTCATTCTTTATCTATTGGTATAAAAATAAACATTATCCAACGGAAGTATTTTTAACATTTTCGGCCATTGAAAGCTGAAATAAAAAATAAACGAATTGAAAATTGAGTAATTTTTTTAGTAACGAAACGTCTGCTTTGAAGTGCAAGTAGAAAATTAAAATTTAGAGTTTGCTATTTCTCTTATTTCGTAACTGGACAAATCGTCAACACGCCAAAATGTCACCTCAGGTAAAATCGGCCAAAACGTCGGACCAAATTGTCTCGCCCAAGAAAAACAATTTTATTATTTTTTAAAAATTGTAGTAAATTTTAATTTATAGTCATTTTATGTTTTTAGTGATTTATTATTGATCATATTATTTTATTTTAATCTGGTAATTTTTCAAATTGTTTTAGAAAATGGATGAAGCTGAACTTGATCGACTGGAACATCTCAACCTTGTTTCACGTGTTATTACCGAATTAGAAAACCATTTTGGACTTAGCGATAAAGGTGTCGCTGAATTTATAATTCAATTAGCAAAAGATGGGGGGACTTTTGACAAATTTAAAAAACTGTTGGAAGAGAATGATCTCGCGGATGGGGTATTTTTTAATGTTTATAAATTTATTAAATTAAAATTTTAAGTTTGATGATTCGTTAGTTCAACACATTTTAAGACTTGTTTTGAGTATGGAACGAAAAAGGAAACAAAAACACCCTCCTTCAAATTCAATGTTTTTGACTATAGAAGATGAAAAAGAAGAATTAAAACAAAAAATTCCTGCTTTAGCAATGCCAAACACTAAAAATACTCTTATGGAAGAATTGGAAGGTTTGAAAGATAAATGGGAAATTGAAAGATCTGCAGAAAATGTACGAGAAGTTTTTTGTTCGATGTTTAATTTTGAGATTTTAGGAAGCCGAAGTTGGTCGTGGACGTAGTAGAAGTCGAAGCCCTGAAGTAAAAAATCGAAGAAGGCATGATCACAAAACTGATGGCAAGTCTTCACCCAGCAGAAAACGACATGGGGATAGAAAGGAAAGGAGAAGAACAAGACGTTCATCACGTTCTGAGTCTCCAGTTAAACGTAAAAAATTGCTTGAAGAGGCTGAACTTTTTGCTATTTATGATGCAAAAATAAACAATATTACCAATTTTGGAGCCTTTGCAGAAGTATTTTATTCTAAATTTTTATTTAGTCGTTTATTTAGCTTGATGGTTTTCGTAAAAAAACTGAAGGTTTAATTCACATTTCTCAAATTCGTAATGAACGTGTTAATGCTGTAGCAGATGTGCTTCATCGTGGACAGCGCATTAAAGTTAAAGTATGCTTTTTTATCTTAATTTTTTAAAAAATTTTTGTTTATTTAGGTAATTAAAATGGATAATTCAAAACTTTCTTTATCAATGAAAGAGGTCAATCAAGAGAATGGAGAAGATTTGAATCCAGCAATGCCAAAAGAACAACAAAAATCTGATGTAAAATTATCAAATCCTGATGCTCCATGGATTAATCCTTCAGATGATTTACCTTCGTTACCGTCAACAGCTCCAATGAAACGTACTCGTGTTAGACTATCAACTCCAGAAAGATGGGAATTTCGTCAAATGCAAGGGGGAGGAGCAATACGACAAACTGATTTGCCTGATTTTGATCAAGAATTGGGAATTATGAAAAATTATGATGGTATAAAATTTTGTTTTTTATTTTATATTTTCTAATATTTTAGAGGAAAGTGATGGTGAAGATGTCGAAATTGAATTAGTAGAAGATGATCCACCTTTTCTTGGTGGTTATGGAAGACATGTAATCGATTTGGAACCTGTTAAAGTAGTAAAAAATCCTGATGGAAGTTTGGCACAAGCTGCATTAATGCAGGTTTATTTTTTTGTTAATGAACAAATTTTATTATTAAATTAAGGGTGCATTGTCGAAAGAAAGGCGTGATTTAAAAATACAAACGCAAAGGGAAAAGGATGCTGAAAGGCAAAGGTCAGGTTTAGGTCGTTCTAGAATTCATGATCCAATGGCTGCCTCTTCTACACAAATTGAAGATGATGAGGAAGATTTATCTATTCAAAAAAAGGTTTTATTTTTTTATTTATTCTATTACTATTTTTTCAATTAGGATATGCCAGAATGGTTGAAACACGTCACTGCAGGTGGAAAGGCAACGTATGGAAGGCGTACAACTATGACGATAAAAGAACAACGCGAATCTCTACCTATTTTTTCTTTAAAATCGGCACTACTTCAAGCAATTAATGATAATCAAATTTTGATTGTTATTGGAGAAACAGGTTTATTAAGATATTTTTTTATTTATTAATAGTATTTTAGGTTCTGGAAAAACAACACAAATGACTCAATATTTGGTAGAAGCAGGTTATGCTAATAGAGGAAAAATAGGATGTACACAACCAAGGTTTTTTCTTTTAATTTTTAAAAGGTGTAAACAACTGAATAAATAACGGGGGAAATAAAAGTTTAATTACCGAACATGCTTCTGTCCTGCGTTTTTTTTCTACTTGATATAGAATTACGAATCTTATTTAAACTTTTCCCACTGTGCGTACTTGTCTTTGCGTTGACTTTTCCATTTATTATTATGCCCTATGTTTTTTTACCCTATTTCTGAAGACATTTTAATTAAAAAGTTGTTCATATCCAAAACTGAATAATTCTATAATAAATATCATTTTATTTCTATTTAGACGTGTTGCTGCAATGTCTGTTGCTAAAAGAGTTAGTGAAGAATTTGGTTGTCGTCTTGGACAAGAGGTTGGATATACAATTCGTTTTGAAGATTGTACATGGTAAAAGAAATTTTTTTTAATTAAATTTTAATTAAATTCTAAACAGCCAAGATACAATAATTAAATATATGACCGATGGAATGTTGTTACGTGAATGTCTTTTAGATCCAGATTTATCCTCTTATTCATGTATAATGCTCGATGAAGCTCACGAAAGAACAATTAACACTGATGTTCTTTTTGGTTTATTAAAAACTACGGTAAAGAAAAGGCCTGAATTAAAATTAATTGTTACAAGGTTTTCTTTTAAATAATTATTTTTTTTAAATAAAAATTTTTTAAAGTGCAACATTAGAACAAGTTAAATTTTCTGAATATTTTTTTAACGCCCCAATATTTCGAATACCTGGGCGAACATTCCCAGTTGAAATTCTTTACACAAAGGAGCCAGAAACTGACTATTTGGATGCTTCACATATCACAGTTATGCAAATACATTTAACTGAACCACCTGGTGATATTTTACTTTTTCTTACTGGACAGGTTTTTTTTAATATTTTTAATTTCTTTTATAAAAAATTATTTAAAGGAAGAAATCGATACTTCCTGTGAAATACTTTATGAAAGAATGAAAAAATTAGGCCCAGATGTTCCAGAATTAATTATTTTACCAGTTTATGGAGCACTTCCAAGTGAAATGCAAACAAGAATATTTGATCCAGCACCCCCTGGAACTAGAAAGGTTAAAAAAATTAATTTAAATATAAAAAAAATTTTTTTTAGGTAGTAATTGCTACAAATATTGCAGAAACTTCATTAACTATAGATGGAATTTATTACGTTGTAGATCCTGGTTTTGTTAAACAAAAAATTTATAATTCAAAATCTGGAATGGATTCACTTGTTGTAACACCAATTTCACAGGCACAAGCAGCACAACGTGCTGGTCGTGCTGGTATGTTTTTTAATATATATAATATCCAATTATTATATAAATAATTATTTTAGGTAGAACTGGGCCTGGAAAATGTTATCGTTTATATACAGAAAGAGCTTATCGGTTTGTTGTTGTTTTTAGAGTTATTTTTATGTCTTTTTTGTGTTCTTAATTCTAAACTAAATATAACTCTTGATGAATGATTAGATCGTTCAAAGTCTTTATGGAGTCATTTGATAAAGAAGAAAATTTTACTAAAAAAAATTTTATTTATTTATTTTAGTGACGAAATGTTACCTACTCCTGTTCCAGAAATTCAAAGAACAAATTTAGCTAGCACTTTATTACAACTTAAAGCAATGGGAATTAATAATTTATTAGATTTTCCATTTATGGATGCACCACCTTCTGAAGCTATGTTAACAGCACTTTTTCAAATTTATCAATTATCTGCTTTAGATGGAGATGGACTTTTAACAAGATTAGGAAGAAGAGTTAGTTATATAATTTTTTGTTATTATTTTTTTTTTAAATTTACTCTTTAAAAAAGATGGCAGAATTTCCTTTGGAACCATCACTTTCAAAAATGTTAATTATGTCAGTTGATTTGGGTTGTGCTGATGATATTTTAACAATTGTTTCAATGCTTTCAGTTCAAAATGTATTTTATAGACCAAAAGAAAAACAAGAATTGGCTGATGAAAAAAAATCAAAATTTCATCAACCAGAAGGTTTTTTTTTAAATTTTGAATTAATTTTAAAAAAATAAACAAAAAAAAGGTGATCATTGTACATTACTTGCTGTTTATAATGCTTGGAAACATCATCATTTTTCACCTCAATGGTGTTTTGAAAATTTTATACAAGTTAGAACATTAAAAAGAGCACAGGTTTTTTTTTCTTAAAATTTAATTATATTTTAAATTATTTTAAAGGACATTAGAAAGCAACTTTTAAGTATTATGGATAGACATAAATTAGAAATAAAAAGTGCTGGTAGAGATACACAAAGAATTCAGAGAGCAATATGTTCAGGATTTTTTAGAAATGCTGCAAAAAGAGATCCACAAGAAGGTTATCGAACTATAGTAGATGGACAAACTGTATATATACATCCTTCAAGTTCTTTATTTCAAAATCAACCTGAATGGGTTGTTTATCATGAGTTAGTTCAAACAACTAAAGAATATATGAGAGAGGTTTTTTGTTTTTAAAGAAATTTTTTTATTCATTTTTTTTAAAAGGTTACTGCTGTTGAACCAACATGGCTTATTGAATTGGCTCCATCTTTCTTTAAAAGAGGAGATTCTATGAAACTTTCATCATTTAAGAAAGGACAAAAGATTGAACCTTTACATAATAAATATGAAGATCCAAATGCTTGGCGTCTGTCAAGGTTGAAGAAGAAAATTTATAATCCAAACAGATGAGATAATATCTGTATTGTGTATTTTTTAAGGAGAATATTTTTTTATGTGAATTCATTTAAATAAACTTTTAAAAAAGGGTCTGTTTATTATAACCTGTCCTGCGCCGATCTCTAATTTTTACGTTCTTCTGACATTATGTCACCGATTAAAAAATAAAGTTCGACATTTTGGCTGATTTTTAGTTATTTGACATTTTGGTCGATTGACAATTTGGCGTTTGACATTTTGGCCTTTTTTAGCTGAGTCGACATTTTGGTGTGACGATTTGTCTGGACACGCGTTGATACACAGTGGGTTCGTGTCCGATTAATTCGTCGAACGTTAAAATGTCGACTCAGCCAAAAGCCGTTAATATGTCGACATAGCTAAAATCAGTTAAAATGTCGACCCAGCCAAAATCGATTAAAATGTCGACCGTTAAATCGTCGATCCGTTAAAATGTCGACTAGGCTAAAATTGGTTAAAATGTCGAATTTTCTTAAAAAGACCTATTTATTCCTTATATGTTTCCTTCCTCTGTTTTTTGGTTCTTTTTTAATTATACTCTGCAATTTCGCTTTGTTTAAATTCTAAAATGTATGTGATTTTTAATTTTTTGCTGAAATATTAATTAAACCCTTTTCTATAATATTGTCGGTCAATTTTTTTCGATCGCGGCCACAATTTGAGATATTAAATTTTAAAGTTGGTAACCTAATTTTTTGGAAAAATTGAAACGAGAGTAGTGCTTAAAACGAGAGAGTAAATTATAGAAAGAGAGAAAAGCGAGGCACTTTGCTAATAACCCGCCGTGAAATTTATTCTTTCTCGATTCGAGATTTCCACATCATTGGTGTGGTGATTAATTTCCTTCAAACAAACAATCTATAAATTTTAGATCTTTTAATCATTTATAAAATGCAAAATTTACTGCCAGGAAAGTTTGGGCAAGCAGCGACTTCAGCTTCTGACTCGATGAAACAGCAACATGATCCAAATTCAGGGTTAGTTCTAATTTTTAAATTTTTCTTTAATATTTTAAAAGGTTTCCTTGGTGGGTTCGATTCCTTGCTAAAGCACTTGGAATTATTGGAGGATTTGTTGCAATGTTCTTTGCCGTTTTGGGTCTTTTGACGTTAAGTCCTAGATGTGCTATTGCTTCACTTTTACAATTGTAATAACTTTATTTTATTTCCTTTCAATTCGTTTTTAGAGCTGCCGGCTTTTTGACTGTTGCTTTGGAAGCTCCATTTTGTTGTGCTTTTGTTGATTTTATTGAACGAATTGCACAGTTTTCGGAGTCAAGAGCTTATTGGCAAAAGTCTGCACTTTACTGCATTATGGGAGTTGTAAGTTTTTTATTTATCTTTTAACTCTATTGTTTTTATTAGATTCCCTGTCTTATTTGTTTTGAGTTGGGAACTGTTCTAGGCACTGCAATGATTATTGGGGCAGGTTTAGCCTATGGATTTATGGCTCTTGGAAAGAAGTATAACTTTTTAATTTAAATGTTAAAAAAAACCTTCTTATAGAGCCGATCGTGACACAATGATGGGAAATATTGGTGGAGGGGCACAGGATACTGCATGGAGTCCACAAATAAATCAACCATTCCCACAACCTGCAGGATTTAATCAGCCATAACTTGATATAGAGGGAGAAAACCTCAACAAGTATCTTTACTTTTTTAACACTCAAAATATTTCCTTTTTACTAAACAAACCTAGTTTTCCTTTTTTTTAATTTCCATTTTAATTCAGCTATACATCCCTTTTAAAATGTTTCACTCTTTCTATTAAATATATTTTGAATTTTAAAAAATCTCATCTTCAGATTTGTGTGTTTATTTAACAAAAAATCCTTTCCTCTTTTTCTGATTAGTAAAATATATTTACAAAATTAGAAGACTAATTTTAGAATTTGTAAATATATTTTCCACATTCAAAACTGGACATTACATATTTAAACTATCTTAAAATTTTTTGAAAATTCGCTTTTTCATTTTTAAATTCTTTTAAAAAGACCTAAAATTTGTAAAACTAATTTTGTATGACTATTTTTAGACGTTCTATAACCAGAATTTTACAATATTTTTGGACTTAAAATTCTTAAAAAAAGCAAAAATTAATTAAATCTTCTGGCAAAAAACGTCTAAAATTTAAATATTAATATTGACATATTTCGACACAATACTTATATAATTATTAAATGTAATTAAAAAACAAAATAAATTTGTTCGTGGTTGTGTATTTGAGGTATTTACTTTTATTTGTTGTAAAAAATTTATTAAAATTATGTGCACATTTTTGGAGGAAATGCATTGGAGGAAAGTTTAAAGCAAAAAAAGGTTAATTAAAAATTTAAGAGATTAGAAATTTATAGGGAAGTTTACAAATTTTTGGATTATCTGTTAAAAAACTGAGACTTTAAAAAATTATGAAAGCGCGAGAATTTTGAGATGAATTAAAGGAGAAAAATGGCAAAAGAAAAAAAAGATATGCTAAAGAATATTTCCTAAAAAGCTTTTTGAAAATCAAACCATTTTGTTTTTTCATTCATTTCTCTTTGAAGAAAGTTTATTTATAAGCAAGCAATAACGAGAAAATGGAACTCCCAATTTAACAAGTTCTTCCATTGTTACTCCCCAGAGTTCTACGGGAGGTTGAAGAACACCAAATTTCTTTAAAATATTTTTTAAAAATTAAATTAAAAAACCATTTCGTTAAGATCATGTCGAAAAAGCAATCGATTGTTTACATTTAAGCAAGTAATTGCATCCTCATTATCTATTGTAAGTATTTTGTAACGAAAAGTTGAATCCCTTTCAATTTTCTTTATTTAAATTTCTTAAAGCTTAAAGTTTGCACAAAAAAACCTGTAAAATATTTTGAGATTCCTTATCTTTTCCAATTACTAAAACTTCATTTGTAGCAACAGAAACGTGAGCTTTAAGTGGTAAAGAACCAATATTTATTGGAATTACAGAAAAATCAGCAAAGGTTTTTGCAACAACCTAAGAAAATGTTTTAAATTAAAAAAATAATTTTAAAGAATCTTGTCCCCAAATATCAAACGAAAGAATATCATTTATTCTAAAAAAATTCTTACTAATGCTCCTTCAGTATTTGTTCCATTTTTTCTAATTCCAACAAAAATTTCTTTTCCAGTAAATAAAACATCAGAACCTTCAAGAACTACTTGTTTACCATGTAATTGTGTTGGCGAATCAACAACTTGCCAAGCCAAAACATTTAAATGTGTAATAAATTCATTTACACGAGAAGATGTTGAATGTTTTTTGTTTTGAATTTTAGGTTTTGTTAATAAAGCTGTTCCATTAATTACAATTGCAATATCGTCAGCAAAAAGATTTTGAACTGGGCAGTCTTCTTCAGGTGGTAGTTCAATTACTTCAACACCAGACTTTAAAAAATAAATTTAAAAAAAAAAAATAATAAATTAAACCTCTCTCAATGTATCGCTAAGATCTTGATGCTGTTTTGCTGCTAAACCCAAATCAATTTTATTTTTTAGTTTCTTATCGTCAAATTTTATTGATGTAGGGAATCGTATCATAATTGCGTGAGTATACTTCATAGTCGATTAGAAAAAAGTTTTTAGGAAAAATTAAAAAAGAAGAAAAAATAAAAAAAATAAAGAAAATAAATTTTTAAATTTTTGCCTGAAAATTACTTTGTTCCAATTAATCGCAAGAAAATTAATAACGGAAGTAAATAAAGAGAATTAGAGATAAAAAGAAAATTAAAGCTTCCAAGCTCGCGATTAACTAGTTGTTTCCTCTATTTTCGCTTTATTTATTTCTTGTAAGCCAACGTGGAACTATGTGGAAAGATAAAATATTTTTGAGCTAATTGCGGTTTCTCCTGATTATAATCAATATTAATATTTTTTATTTTAATTAATTTGGATTTTTTAGATTAGTAGATGAATATTTTTAGACTTGCGGGCGATTCAGCCCATTTAGTGGCTATTTTAATTTTACTATGGAAAATATGGAAAACAAAATCTTGTGCAGGTTTTTATTTGTTTAATTATTAAATTATTATTATTTTTAAATAAAGGAATTTCTGGTCGTTCACAAGTTCTTTTTCTAATTGTCTTTAGTTCACGTTATTTGGATCTTTTTACCAATTTTGTTTCAATTTACAACACCGTTATGAAGGTGCTTTTCCTTTAAATCTAAACAGAATATTCTCTTTTTTTAGGTTTTCTTTCTTGCTTCCTCTATAGCCACAATTTTTCTTATATTTTTCAAATTTAAAGCAACCTATGACCGGTTTAATTTTTTTTTTTTTTTTAATATATTCTTCAGAAATCATGATACTTTCCGCATTGAAATATTGCTTATTCCAAGTGTAATACTTGCTCTGCTTATTAATCATGAATTTACAATTTTTGAGGTTTTAAACATTTAAAAAATTTAAATTTCGATTCTTTAGGTTCTCTGGACGTTTAGTATTTATTTGGAAGCTGTGGCTATTATGCCTCAACTTTTTATGCTTTCAAGAACTGGAGCAGCTGAAACAATTACTGCACATTATCTTTTTGCTTTGGGTATTTTAAATTCTTTTAAAAAAAAAAAATTTTTTTAGGAAGTTATCGCGGTCTTTATATTCTTAATTGGGTTTACAGATATTATATGGGTAAAAATAATTATTTAATTAATTTATTTATTTTCTAAAGAAAATCACTTGGATGTAATTGCTTTAGTTGCTGGAGTAGCTCAAACAGTACTTTATGCTGATTTCTTTTATCTTTACATAACCAGAGTTGTTCAACAAGAGTAAATTTTTAAATTATTTTTAACTTCTAAAATTCTTTTTTTTTTTTTAAAGGCAAAGAATGCAACTTCCAGCTTAGAAGAAAAATAAAATTTATTAAAGAAATGATAAAGTAAAAAACTTAAAAAAACAAGCAAAACTTTTTTTTCTGGTCCTTTTTTATTTGGTTTTCTTTTAACTTTTCCCTAATTTTCCTTTTGTGTTTTTTGGTATTTTGTTAATTTAATTTATTTGGTTATAGGAAAGTAAAAAATTTTTGTAAAAAAAAAATAATTGTAAAAAACTGTTCAAAACAGAAAAGTTAAATTTTATTAAAGATTATAAAATAAAACTAAAAATCATTTTTAAAAAAAGATAAGAGAACTTATTTTCTTGCAATTATAGTCTTATCATTCATTTTTTTGGAGTCATTTTTCTCCTTATTTTAAAAATTAATTTCTTCACTTAATTTTTAATTTTAAAAGATGAACAAATGTTCACTTTTTTCTTTTATTTTAATTTTATTTATTTCTTCTGTAATTAGCAATTTAAATGAGAATAGTGAATTGATTTTAGTCCAAGCAGTAAGTTTAAATAAAATATTTTAAAAAAATCTTTAAGATATGGCGACATGGAGATCGTTCACCTACAAAAACTTTCAAAACAGATAAATATCAAGAAGGGGATTGGCCTCAAGGATGGGGACAATTAACACCTTTAGGTATGGCACAACATGTAGAACTTGGTCAGAAGCTAAGAAAACGTTATATACAAGAATTGAATTTTGTTGCTCCTCGATATAATAGTCATGAAATATATGTTAGAAGTACTGATTGGAATAGAACTTTAACTAGTGCAATATCGGTTAGTTAAAAATTAAAAAGGCGAAAGGAATTTTAAAGGAAGTCATAGATAAATGAATGCATTGTTTTTCCCCTTACCAAGAAAGGAAAAAGGAATTAATTTATGGGGAGTGACGAAAAGGTCGTTGACCGTTTATATTTTTTGTCCCCAAAGAAAATAAAAAAACTAAACAAACCTGATCCTTTGATTTTCTTTGTTTTTAAACAGAATTTTATTGGCTTCTATGGCCCTGGAAGTGGAGAAGATTATCCAAAAGATTTAGGTCCAAATAATTGGCCAGGATGGTATTTTCTTTTAAATTAGATTCTTTTAATTAATTAACCTTTTTAGGTACGTACCCATTGCAATACATTCTCTTCCTGGAACAGAAGATTTTATGGCACCATCAGAAACTAATTGTACAAGGTATAATCAATTAATGGAAAGACTTCGGTTGACACCAGAATATAACCAGACCTTAAATGAATTTAAATGGTTACTTGATTTATTGAGTGAAAAAACAGAGCAAAAAGTTGATCCTTTTGATATGTGGATGATTGATGATGCTTTTTATATTGAAGTTGTTGTTGTTTTATATTTTTAAATTAATTTTTTCTTTAGAAATTAAAAGGAAAACCTTTAGTGGATTGGGCAGAGGGAAACCAAACAATTTTGGATTCAATAAAAGAACTTGATTATATACAAGATAGATGGACTTTTGGATTAGGTTTTTAAAAAATTAATTTTGAGGCTTGTTTCCTTCTTTTATCTACAAAATGGTTAATTTACATAATTAGCCAATTCTTTATATTTCGCCACTCTGTTTTCCTTTGCTTTATTTCTACTTGTTGACCATCATGTCACAGACCAAAAAAGGAAAAAGAGGAATAAATATAGAGAAAAAATTGTTATACCTTTATTTTAATTAAAGATTTGAAACCTCTTGGCGACGCAAACTTTCGACAGGAATTTTCAAGAATTTTGGGCGGGCCAATTTTGTGGAAGTTCATTACAAATATGAAGGAAAAATTGGCTTGTTTGCACAGAATGAATGCTGTAAAAGAAATTGATAGAGAAATAAAAGGTTTTATTTTTAAATTATTTATTTTTTAATTAAAATATTTCCTTAGGAAGAACATCCCCTTTAGGGGCTCCTTTATGTAAATGGATGAATAAAATGAAATATTTTGCATATTCTGCGGTTTTTCTTTTTTAAATTTAAATAAATTTTCGTTTCATTTTTAGCATGACAGTACATTAAGTTCACTTTTCTCAGCTTTAGGCTTTCCTAAGACAAATTATGATGAAGATGGTTATCCACATTATTCTACTTGTGTAACCTTTGAATTGTGGAGAGAAAAAAATACAGGAGAATTTAATGTTAAGGTTAAGAAATTTTTTAATTAGTTAAGTAGAGTTCTCTTAAATAAAGATATAAAAAGGGGAAAACGTTTTAACACTTCTGGACTTATTCCCAAAACATTAAAAAAGTAGAAGATTCATCTTTATGAACCCCAATAAAAATAATTTAAAATTTATAGGTAATTTTATGGAAACCTTCTGCAACTCCAAAAGAAATAACGAAGGATATTGAAGGTTGCCAAAATAGTTCTACACTTGAGCAATTTATTAAACGATCAGAGCCTTATAAAATGTTGCCTTCACCTAAAGATGTATTATTTTATTAAATGATTAATTAATTTATTTTTATTTATTAAAGTATTGTTCACAATTACTTAAACCTTTAAATGGAGCAAATAATTTAATTAATTGGAAACTAAAAATGTAAAAAATTCTTTGAAAATAAAAAAATTTAATTTTTTAGGTTACTTCTTTTGGCCTTTTTCACAACAAGTTTCATTAAAAAAATTGTTTTATGAGAAGAACATATTTTTTAAAAAAATATTTAATACATATTTTAATAATTGATACAAAGGATAAATTACTATATTTTAGCCCTTTCTCTTATTTAATTTTTTTTAGCCTTTTTTTACGAAGAAAAAATTATCCAATGAAAGACACTTTTTCGTTTTGGGGAATCTCTCCCACAAATGTGCTAAATAATTAAATTTTTACAGTATTTCTCGATAATTTTTAAAAAAATTATTTAGGTCATTTGTAAATAAATTAATTTAAAAATACATTTTTTATATTTAAACCATTAAGAAAACGAATCCTGCTCTTCTTCATCATCATTTTCTTCCCTCTCTGCATTATTTTCTTTTCCTATGATATCCTGTAAAAATAAAAATTATCAACTTACTTTTCTTGCTTAAAAAAATTAAGTTTATGCTTCACACCAAAAATAAACTCGTCGGCCATTCGAAACTTGGGTTGAAACTTTTAACCTAACGTAACTTGGGGTTAGCAAAAATTTCTACTCCTTAATTTTGTAAGAACCTAAATGGGCTTACTCCCCAGGTTTTCCGATGTCAGGGACTTTATATTGCACAGTAAATAAGATCGCATGATGTCGGATTATAAAACCCAACCTAGCTCGTCAAATGACATAAATCTTTAATTTCTTAGAGGAGCTTAGTATTCCAAAAGTTCAACACAAATGTCTAACCTAATTATGTAAAAAAATAAACCTCATTATTTTCCAAAGAAGAATTTTTGGCATTATCTTCAATTTTATTATCACTATTACAAATTTGCCTCTTAAATGGTGGCGTATAAACGGGTGATTGTTCGCGACGACGTTTTACACCTAGAGAAAAATTAAATTATAGAGTAATCTCTATTTAAAACCACCAATACTCTGCTGGACTTGAACAACAACATGCTCAATAACTCTTGAAACATCAGCAATTACAGCAGCTTCAGCATCAGCCTGGGCAGCAACTGTGAATGTTTATTATTAGGAATTCATTAATTAGAGTATTCTGACTTATACGGTTTTTTTTGTTTCTGACCCGATCTAGACAAATGAGATATCATTCGAAAGGGCTTCGAAAACTGAATCGAACTGGGGGTGAAGTAAGTTACAACTAGGGACCGAGTTACAGACTTGAGACATTAAAATACTTCAAATAAGGCCACTTTCGGCTAATTCAATCACAATCAGCTTGAGGAGCTCTTTCAAATGATACATTTGTCCAAATAGGGTCAAAAACAAAAAGCCCCGTATAAGTCACTTCATTAATTAAAACACACTACTTTTATCCACTCTCCAAAAAGCTTCCAAAGTGTCAAAGACAAATTTTCTCATTTTTTTATCATGGACCTAATATATATCAAATAAATCATAATTAAATTTTATATAGCATATTTTTACTTATGCTAAATAACCTACCTGAACATCTTTATAAAAATCTGCAAGAAAAAAATACAATAATTGTGAAGATGTCAAAAGATTAATTACAACCAAAAACTAATTTTTTGGATATTCGATCACTGGCGATTCTGGGGTAAACCCAGAAGGAAATGCACAAGCAATATCAACAACCAATTCTACAGGAAGTCGACGTCTTTCTTGCGCCATTGAAAATTTATATAGTTAATAAATAAAAATATTATGTATGTATATTTTTATCCTTAAATGATTTTTACGGTGGAAGACAAAAGAGTATTGCCGAAAGAGTATTTGTTCAGGTTCCCTAACCTTTCGTCACTGAACCTTTAGTCCCCAACCCATCCGTCACTGAACTTTTCGTCACTAAGTTTATTTTTTTTAACAAAAAACTACTTCGAAAAGATAAATTGAGTTTAAACCTTTGTATCACTTAGAAAACAGCGAACAGATGCGTCTCATGAGAATATCGCTCCCGAACTCTCGACTTTTTGATTTTTGTGGTTTTTCGATATCCGAGGTTTTTCGAGATCTGAGATTTTCCGAGTTCCTCTACGGGACCTCGTCTTTGTTTTACTATATTTTAAAGAAACTGAAGTGAAATGAAGGAAAAGCTTGACACCATAGACTCCAGAAGAAGGACAATTGTAATGGATCTTGAAACAAGCACTTAAACTTAATTTTGGTTTGGTGACGAATGGTTTTGACGAAGGGTTTGGTGCGGAAAAGTCCAGTGACGAAAGGTTCGTCACCTTTATTCATGATTTTCAAATAAATAATGCCAAATGATTTAGTTTTTTTGGTTCCCCGACTTTTCTTCAAGGGATTTACCGTCAAGGACTTTCCTCAATGAACTAATGTTTTTAAAAAAGGTATTGATCGAGGGTTTTTTGCTTCTAATCGATTTGGAAGTGTCATTCGAAAGAGTTTCAAAAACCGAAACGGGTGAACCAATTCTGCCTTTCGATTGAACCCATAAACCTTCATTGAACTCGTAAACATATCAGTTACGATTTTTTAAAGATTTTAGTGTTGATATTTTCGATGCGATAAATTTGGTATTTTATGAATTGGGTGGGCCCCTGAAAATGAATATTCAATAACTTAGGATATTAATCTATAAGGGATCGACGAATGATTCCTTCCCATTTGATTGCTGCATAGTAGTATTCTACCCGAAGCCCATAGAGTTTCTTTTCATTTAATAATTTGCGTGTTAGACTGTCAACCTTTAAAAATAAAAAATTATTTAATTTATAGAGGTGGAGTTGTAAAATTAATGAAAGTTATAAAATAAAATATAAACCACCTTAGCAAGTCCATAAACTATACTCTGAACATTCACAGGCTTCCGATCTCTATATTTTTGACGTATTTCAGAAATAATTTTAGTCGTAAAATTATCCGACAAACAAATTTCATCTTTTATTGCAGTAACGTTACCTGTATTTATTATTATTTTTTATAACAAACTGTACATATTATAACGATTTGGTTCTACTTTACTTGATAATCGAAATTTTTTATGGGTTCGGTTGTTTTTTTTACTTTGAGGATTCAATGAGATCTTGGATATTCCTCGAACAGTCCTTTTAAAACTTTAATTTTTAATTAAATTATTCCTCATATAATTTATTCTAAAAAAGTAGAACCAAGGATTTTTACAAATTTATTATACCTGATTTTAAACAATTTTCTAAGTAATAATAACGATTTGCAACAGCATTAAGAATTTGTTGACTATCAGCAACACCTTTTATTCCAAGCATTTTCTTTAATTGTTTAAGTATGTCATAACTAGTCTAAATAAATATTCTTTTACTTTTCATATTTAAAATTCTGAGTCCAACCCTGAACATCAACTCCTTAACATCAAATCATGCAAAATAAACTAATGTCTGATTATTTCTTAATTATAAAGCCTTCGGTTAAGTTGGTTTTTGGGGGTTTACATTAATAATTAAAAAAAAAGGCTTGTTATCCGCGATATTTTTGGGTAAAAATTGAGTTGATGTTCAGAATTGACTTTAAATTTTTCTTAATTTAAATGTTAAAGCCAAAAAATGCTATATTAAATTAAAAAAATACAACTGATGGGATGATCTTTTGATGAATATCTAAAAAGTGTTGCTTAAAATTTTTATATTTAATTTTTGAATTTCTATCTCTACAAATAGGACAAATAATCCATCGTTCTCTCATGACATTCGCCTAAAAATAAATTTATAAAAAGATGTAATAAAAATTATTTTTATCGTTTATTTTTAATTTTTTGATAAAAATTTAACATAATTTTCTAAATATTTAGTTGAGATTTATTTACAATTTAATAATAAATAGACAAGTTTTTTATGGACACAAGAGAGGTAAAAAAAAATAAAAATCCAAAAAGTTTATGTACATTAAATAATATTTTAATTATGTAGGAGAATATTTTTATTTAAATAATAATCTATCCCTAAACATCAACAGCTTTACACTCACCACCATACAAAAAAATATATGTTATGTGAAAGAAGTTGATGTTTAGGGTTAACCCTTATGCATTATTTAATTATTTATTTTTATTAAATTTTTTTAACTTACTTTAACTTTTTTAAAAATTTTTCCAGAAAGTTTATAAATTAAAGAAGAACTAGTCATTAGTTTTTTAGCAAATTTACTCCATTCTTTTTGCTTCTCAACATTTAAAAATGCATTTTTATATATATCAACATTTATTTCTTTAATTATTTCAAATAATAATTCTGTTGGTAATGGACGTTTTTTAATTTTTGATTTTTTTAAATTAATTAATTTCATTATTATTAAATTATTAAAAAATAATATTATTTTTATAAAATAACCTTCTTTAAGAAAGAAAAAGAATTCTTTATAGCCTTATAAATGAATGACCTATATAAATTCAGACATCATTAAGTTTATAGTTGGAGTTTTTTTTTATATGTCTAGGTCATCCTTTCTTTATATTTCCTAAAAATTTTGAGGCAAAAAACTTTTTTTTTCTCTCGCTTGAAGGAAAATAAAAAACAAAAAGTTTATTTTTTTACACAATTTTTTAGTTTATATCTAATTAAATCCACTAAAAATAATTTTTTTTAGAAACATTTCTAACAAATTTATTTAAAAAAGAAATTAAAAATTATTCACTCTCAAATTGTCCTTATCTTTTCTTATTTTGTCTTATTTATTTTTTATTTATTTTTGAGCAGTAACACGAAGCACCCCATTATGTGTTAGATGAGACTATAAAATTTAATTATTTATTTTATTTATTAATCCATAAGATCACCTTCTTTTAAATCAATGTAATTCCCCCTTTTCCCAATATTTCCTTTACCTTAATTGTTTGTAGATTAATATTATCAGGCAATTTGTAGCTTCGATTAATTTCACGACTAACAGATCCGTGTTCATCATTACGTGATTCATGTTTGCAATGAATATTTAAGTGGTCACCAACTACTTTAACCTTAAAATTAATTTAAAGAATAATAAATTTTCAAAAAATACTTCAATTTCATTAGGAGTAAAGTAAGCAACATCTAAACCAACTTCCCAACGATTTGGTAAATCATGAATGCGAACAACACCGTCGTTGTGTTGTAAGGGCCAGTCCCACTGTTGTGCTGTCCAATCATGAGTAAGCTCTATTGGTTGAGCCATTTAAAATTTTCAAAGAGTTTTAAATAAAATAAAAAAAAATTATTTAATTAAAATTGTACTAAAGCAAAGAAAAAAAAATAAATATTAATCCTTTTTTACTTTATTTTTAAATAAAATGCTCAAAATAATTGAGATCAATCTTAACTGATCAACAAGAAAAATAAAATAAAGAACATATGTTTTCTTTTACTTCCTCATCAACACACTTAACTTATCTCTTTTGCCTTTGGAAAATATAAAACTAGAAATGTAGTAAACATATTTTTCAAAAAACTTTTAAGCTTAAGTAAAAGCTTAGAAAAAATATAAAAAGAAAGTGTAAACAAAAACATTAAGAATAAAATATTTTTATCATTTGAATGTTGATCTTTTGGACTTTTTAATTCCTTTAATAAAGTATTTAAACATTTGGTCGAGGGGTAATGTTTTGGACTACACAAGGCAGAAAGGCTTGGGTTATATTCCTCTTGGGGTAAATTTAACTTTTCTTATGTTAAACTAAATTTTATTTAAACTTTTTCATTTCTTTATATTCTAAAGAGATAAAAAATAATATATTTTAATATATATCCAAGTATGAGAGAAAAAAAATAATAAAAAAAATATTAGAAAAACATTCTTATTTTTTCTCTTATTCAATCAATTAATATATTTCAAATAAATCAACGAGCAAAAGCAAAATTTCTCAAGCTTTTCTTTGCAAACGCAAATCTTGCAAAATTGTTTTCACTACCAAATTGACTTGGTGAAGAACGTTTATTACTTAAAAAGAAACCTTTAAAAAAGAATTCAAAAATAATAAAACTTACTCAATTATAGCAAACATTGAAGGTTCAGCATTTGACCTTTTAGCAAAAGCAAATGACCTAACAAAAGGTGAATCATCAAAAATAGAACGTTTTGCAAAAGCAAAGTTTCTTATTCCTCTTTTGGCAAAGGCAAATTGCCTTGGGGAGAATCGTTTTTCCAATATTTGTTCAAGTTCTTCTGCCTTTAAAAAAAGAATTAAAATTAAATATAAATTTCTTAATTAATTTTTAGACTCAAATAGGCCTCCTTTTTATATTACAAAAATCATTTTACATAGCTTTTAGGAAAATATTGTATAAATAATAAAGATAATCCCCCCTTATCCTTTAGCGTAAGAAAATAAAACGTCATTTCTCTTAAAAAATATTACTATAAAATTTGTTAAAAAGCGTCTTGGGACAACAACTATTTTTCGATTATATTTTTTATTTTAAACTAGTTTTTTAAGTTGGATAAAATAAACAAAAAAAAATGAGAATTTAAAGAAAATTAAAATTTTCTATTTTTAAAATGTTCAAAAAAATTGTAAAAAACATTTAACAAAATTTAAAAACATCAATAAACTCAAAGTAAAATATTTTCAGTCTAAGGGTATCGAACCCTAGCCCTTTTTAATTTTTAAATTTATAATCAAAGGCGTTCGCACCCAACCACAAACAACTTAAAAAACAAACTTTTTGTTGTTCATTATTTATTTCTCCCTTAACAATAGTTAAAGCCAAAACGGAAACCAAAACAATTAAAAAACAGGAACTTGAAGACATTGAACTTTTTCTTTGCATTTTTTGGAAGAGCAGAAAATGAATAGAAAATTTAAATGAAATTTATTTTTATATATTTTTTACTTTAAAGAAAAAAAAAATAATTTTAAATTTAAATTAACAATTAAATTGGGTATGCTTGGATAAATTTAAATTAAAAATAAAATAAATATTTTTTTTTTTAATAAAATATGTCGGTCTTTTTTTATTAAAAGTATATTTATATAATTCATTAAAAATTAATTAAAACGGAAATGTTTTTCCTTTACCTAAAAAGTTTTTAATTTTTTTTTTGTACTTAAGAGCAGGTGCTTATAAAACAAGAATATTTTAATTAAAATAACGTAAAATTAATTAAATAAATAATTTAAATATAAAAAGAATGACCTAATTAAAATGAAAAAAAAAATTATTTAAAAAATCGTTAAATAATTATATTTTAAAAAAAAACTTTTTAGTTCTTCCGGTCTCTTAAGCTAAAAATAATAGTTTTTCTAAAGTCAATAAATAAAAAAGAAAATTAGCTAAAAAAGGATTAAAAATTAATTTTAGAAAAATAAATTTAATATTTATTTGTTAAAAATTAATTCTTAACAAATGTTCTTATTAAAAGAATTTTTTAAATAAATTTCCAAAATTTTAATATTTTTAGAAACATTTTCTTTTACCTATAAAAATGAATAAAAAAAATAGAAAATAAAATGGCACAAAAAAGGGTGTGGAAGCAAATAAAAAGTAAAAATATAAAATTTGGCACGCCCATTTTTTTCCTTTATTTTATTAAATAATTTTATTTAATTTTAATAAATTGAGAGATAAACTAATTTTTTAACAAATTATTTTTCTTAAAAATAATTTTATTAAATAAAATAAAGGGTTTTCAGAAGGAAAAAAAATTTTTTTTATTTAAATTTAATTTATTTAAATATTATTTTTGTAATTTTTAATTGAATAAAATTTTTTTAATTAAAAAAATTTTTTAAATTATTTTTATTTATTTAAAAAATATGGAAAAATATTTGATTATTATTGTTTAATTAGAAAAAAAATTATTTTATGTATTTAGAACACTTTTGACCAAAAAATATGTAGTTATGTATTTATAACAGAAATATATTTAATACAAAATTAGAAAGGTGTTATTAATTAAAAAAATTTTTTTTTGAAAAACAAACCCATAAAAATAAATAAAAAAAATGTCAAGATTAATTTGCAAATAACACAAAATAAGTAGGAAATGCCTTTAAATTTAATAATAATAATAATATTTATTATTATTTTTAAAAAGTAAAGAAGTGCATTAAAAGTAGACGTAAATAAATGTCAAAATTAATAAAATTTAAATATTTTTTTATAAAAAATAAAAGGTTAAATATGAATAAAAGAGGATTTCAAAAAAAAAATATTTTTATTAAAATCGGCATAAAAGGAAGTAAAAAATTAAAAAATATTTATAAATAAAATAATTTACAAAGTAAAATATTTAAAAGCGAGTAACGATAAACTTAGGTAACTCGAACCCTCACCCTTTCCCCCTATAATCTCAAATTAAACCACTAAACCAACAGAACTCTTAATTTTAAATTATATTTTTTTCTTTAGTTTAAAAATAATCTATTTTTTATTATTTTTAACCTAATTTGGAAACACAAAATGTTGGAAATTAAAAATATTTTTAGAATAAGTGGGAAGCAATAAAATAAATTAGTAAACATATTTAAAGCATTTTATTAGATAATTATATTTCAGAAAAAAAAATTTATTTATTTTATTAAATAAAAAAGGAAATAAATATGTATTTTTATAGAAAGTAATTAATATAATTAAAATAAAAAAAATATTTTTTTTTATTAAAATCAATAAATCCCAAAATAAAAAATTTTACTTGGTTAGTTATGAGATTTTTTAAGGTTGTTTTTAAAATTTTTATTTTTCTGTTTTTTCTTCATTATTTTTTATATTTTCCTCTTTATTTAATATTTTTGAACAAATTAATTCAGAAGATTCCAAAGCTGAACGTTTTTGATTCCATTCACGTTCAATATTTAAATCTTCATTTCTACGCCATTCTTCTAATAAATCTATTTTTTGATGAAATTCTTGTTCCAAAGCTGTCTTTAAATTATTCTAATTAATTAAATATAAATATATTATTTACTTGTTTTTCATGCATTTCTTTTTCCAATTCAGAAAATTTTCCTTTCCATTGAGTATGAATCTGTTAAGGGAAAAACTATAAAATATTCTTAGAAAAAATATTTTTAAGTAAATTAAAAACATTCCAAAATCAGTTTAAATTAATTAAAAACCTTTGCATGTTCCTCTCTTCGTTTTCTATCAATTTCAGCAGCCGTTCTCTGTAATTCTGCTCTTTTATCTAACCAAGAAGATATTCCCGTCAAAATACGATTATTTTCTTTAGCAGCACGTGAAGCATCTTCAGCCTCATTTAAAGCTCCATTTAATTCTAATTCAAGTCCTCGTTGAAGTGATTGAACCTTTTTTAAATTAAAAAATCAAAAAAATTAAATTAAATTACCCAAAAATGTCTTGGATCCATTCTTCTATTAAATAAATTTTTAAAAATAAAATGAACAAAAATCTCTTATTTAATCAATCAATAAAGAAAAAAGAACACTATGTGAATAAAAAAAGAAACAAGAATTTTGATCATCTGTTTTGTTATGAAATTCTTTCATTTTTATATTAACCTTTTAATAAAAAAATTATTAAATTAAAGCTTTTGAAGAAAATAGTTAGTACGAGAGATCAGAGACGAAAGTAGAGAGTGTGTAAAAGTAGAGAGTGTATTAAAATAAGAGACAAAATTTCCGGAAAGACAATTTAAGAAAAACTAAAATTAATTAGCTTCAACAATAGAATTATTTATTTACATATTTTACAAACAAATTAGATTAAGAAATAGAACATTATTACAAATTATATTTTATTTATGATGTCTCCTATATTAAATCTTTGTTTCAGCAGCAAGTCCTGGTTCTGTATCAATATCTGTCTTCGTTTCCATTTTATTTGCCTTTTTGCCTTTCTCATCACTAGCAGTTAGACGACAGTAACAAACAAATGGACAAATAATCTAAAATTTATTGGAATTAAAAAAATAATCAAAAAAAAACTAACCAATGAACAACAGAACAAAGCCAAAATAATCAAAATAATTAGAAGATCCATATTACCACTAATATACTTTCCTGTTCCAATTTTGAAGAATTCATTCATAGTCTTTACATCGTCTTCAGTATCGTGTCCATTTCCTTCATTATTGACAATAATCTCCAATTGAACAGTATTGAAGGAAATAATAACCAAGCAAATTAGAGAAAAATAGTATTGCTTGAAGATAGCCATAATTGTTAAGAAACAAAAGAGTTGTAGGAATACAGTGGTGCTCGTTGAATATATTCAAGTTGGGAAAAACAGGCCTTTTATACTAAACATTCTTGAAACTTTTTTATTTAAATTAAACTTTAAATAATGTTTTGAAACTTTTTTTTTCTTTTTAATAAAAAATAGGAAGTAGTCAACAAGTTGAAGAAAAAAATAAATAATATTAACGTGCCTAACAATTAATTAGGTACTTCTTTAGTAACGTCATAATTATGTCTAAAATAATTTATATTTTTATGTCATCAATGAAAATAAAGTTTTATTTAAATTATTACCAAGAAAATGACCTAAAATGAAGTTTTTTTTTAATTAAAATTTTATGTTTGATTAAACAAAAATATTTTTTTAGCAATTAAAAATGATGAGATAAAAAGTAAATATTTAAATAAAAATAATTTTAGTTTCCCTGACAAAATCTTTAACCATTTAAAAATATTTTTTTAATTTTACAGTCAATTTTTTTAATAAAATTTATTTAAATAATCTTTAACAATGAAATCTCTAATAATAATATTTATAATCTTTTGTTCAATTCAAATTATTGTTACCTCTACCACAACGTTTGTTAATTTAATTAATTTAAAAAAATAATGAATAAAAATTTTTTAAAATCCCCAACCATTTTTTTAAATAAAAAAGAGAATTAAAAGTTTATCCTCTGAACGGATTCGAACCTTCATTTCTCACATTACGGACCGAATAAACTGCTAACTTTCGGAATCCCAAAAGTTTATCTTTATTTATTCAAAACTTTTATTTAATAATTTTTATATTTTTTAGTGGAGAAAAAACGGAACTAAAACTCAAAAATAAATTAAATTCATCTCAACAACTTTTAAAAGATTTTATACCTACAACAATAGAAAAAAGGCGTTTATTTAGCCTTTATTCAATTTTAAATAATAAAAGAAGTGATTCGAATTTTATTGGAGGTTTTGAAGCTCTCCCAGTAAATACACGATCACTTGAAGGAATTCGAAATAATTGTTATTTTTCTCCAATACAATGCTATTATATGGATGAAAGAAAACGTCGTAGTGTTAAATAATTTTTAAAATAAAATTAAAACAAGAAATTTTTAATTTTCTAAATTTTGTAATGGAAATAATTCCGCTTAACTAATAAATATTAATAACTTGAAATTTTTTTTGTACAATAAAATGTTTATAAAAAATGTAACGAATCTCTAAGTAAATCAAATCACAAGTTAGAGACTATAGAAAAGGAAGAGATATTCTCTCTAACATTTTCAGGAAAAATAGTAAAAATTCATTTTAGTTAAATGGTACTTTTCCGGAAAATAAAAAAAAATTTTTCATCTACCGCCAAAAAGAATTCCCTGCATTAATCCAGCCATACCAACACCGAAAGGACCGTAAGGACCTAAATTTATTATTTCTTCTAAATATTTATAAAATATCAACCATTTCCTCCTTGCGGTGAAGGTCCTCTACGTGGAGCTGTCCAATCAAGAAATAATGGAGCTTGGCGTCTTGTCCTTTAAAATAAATTTAATTAAATTTTAAAAATATTATTTAACCTTATTTCTGCAATAATCCATTTATTTTCAATAACAATAAATAAAATAAAAAATAAAATAAAAAAATTTAACAATTTCATTTTTTTTTTAAATTAAAAAGGTAAAAATATTTAATTTTCTTTTTTATTATAAATATTTAAAATCAACTCAAAACCTGAATTTTTATATAAAATTAAATTAAAAAAACCCCCGTTAAAAACAATTTGGTGAACAAAAGGAAATATTTAAAAAATTGATTAAAATCAAAAAGGTTAATTAAAAAATGTATTTTATTTTTCAATTAATTTTTGTCTTCTCATTTTTCTTTAATTTTATAATTACAACAGAATATCCAAGGTAAAAAAAAAATATTTTTTAAAAATTAAATATTTAAGGTTTTCTTCTGATGAATACGACAATGAAGAACTTCCTTTGTTAAATGATTGGAATCAGCCAAAAATTTATTCAACAAATTCTCAATATTCAGGAAAAGAAAAAAGTGGTGGTTATGGTCCATTTGGTGTTGGTTTATTTGGATTAATGAAAGGAGAAGGGAAAAATTATGATGGAGGTGAAATATCTCCAATTAGTTGGCTTAAAGGTTTATTATTTGGAGGAAAATGAAATGAAAAGGAAAAAATTTTTTTATCTGAAAAATTAATTTTATTTTAACTGTTTAAAAAATAATTATTTATTAAAATCTATATTGAACAATTTATAAAAAAATTTTTATTAATGCACCCGTATAAATAGTTTTGTTAATTTGAAATTATAAAGGAATTTGGATTAATAAAGAAAATTGAAATACGTATTAACCCAAAAGATCAAATAAATCTTTTGGATTATATTTAAGAGTTATTGCGTAAAAAATAATAGAAATAATGAAAGAAAAATAGGATTATATATAGTATGGACTATTTTCCCTTTAATTTCTCCTTTTTTTTATAAAAATATTCTTTCATTTATAATAAATAAAATAATTAAAAGAAAAACAAAAATAGTTAAAAATGAGCACCGTTGAGGTCGTTGATTGCCATTACAAAGACTACTTGAACAGAGGCACAACCTTTGTAGAGTTCTCCTTTCTTCCATGAAACCAGGAAGAAAATTTCTTTAAAAAATAAATTTTAAAAAAATATATTTAAATTTAAACCTATAAATAGCAGGCAATTCAACACATCCATCTCTTCCACCAGAAGGAAAATCTTAAAAGATGAATTAATTTTTACATATTAAAAATACCATAATTTAGTCTTTGATCGCATCCACTTCCAACCCAATATTGTCTTAAAATTGAAAAAAAAAATATTTTAAAAAAACAACTGAAGAATCAAACCTTTGCGTAATTTGCATTGAAATTGTAACGCAAGTGTCTTGATGAGGCTCGCATTCGAGTGGTTCCATTTCGCAGACAGGCAAAGGTAAACCTTGGCGTACTCGAAATTGGTCTAGTACTGTTGTATCTATATTGAAAACATAAAAATATCTAAAAGATCAACACTTTGACCAAAAGATCAATTTCGTTCTTTCTTAGAATTTTTGCTAGAAAATCCCTTCCCATAAATTGCCTACCCCATAAAAAAAATTCATTACAAAAACCTTCTTATCATTTAAAAATTAAACCGCTTTCCACTCGTACACAACTCATACAATAAAGCCTTGCAATTGTTGCCAAAGCTGCAGCAGTAACAAAATGTTGACCACCAGTTAACAACCAAAATAAGGGTAGAAAAATAAAAAGAGGACGTTGAAAAAGTCGTGTAAACCTCCATATTTGGGGCATCAGAAAAAAGGTAAAAATTACAAGAATTGTTTTCTGAAAATTAAATCTTGGGATAAAATGTCATTTAAATTTTTTAAAAATTTATTTGCAATAAAATTTTATTTAAGACTTGAAATTTTCCAAAAATAAAATTTAAAAAGGGCCAAATGTTTAGAAATTGGAAAGCGACTAACTATTGCACCAAGGATGCCTCAGGAAATGGGCCAGATAATGACAAGCAAATAGCGGAAGGAATAAAAATAATGGGGAAGAATTGAAAGTGAGAAAGAAAAAATAAATAAAAAGGGGGAAGGAAATGACGCTGTTAAAAAAGTTTAGGGGGCTCTATTTCCTCCCTTGGGACGCGCATTTTCCACTTCTTTTTTTTTTTTTAACTGCTTTTATATGGGAGGAATGTTTTTAAGAAGAAAAATTTGTTGGCATTTTGGGAAGAAACGTTTGTCTCTTTTTGGATTGGTATATAAAAGAGAAGTTAAAAAAGAAGAGAAAAATATTTTAAAAAGGACAGCATAAGGAGAATGAATAATGAGGCTAAAAAAAGAAAATATAGAAGAAGAGAGAGTTAAATATTTTGTTATATACCCTAACACCTTTTTTTAAGTCTCAGGATATTTAAAAAAATCTATTGAAAGTTAATCACTTGTTCGCGCCACCAATTCCACTCTAATCCCTTTTCTCTTCTTGAGTAGCAATAAGATGAAAAAACAAATGAGAATTGGGCGGAAAAGGAAAAGAAAATTTAAAAAAATCATCATACATAACGAAAATATTTAATTTTGAATAAATTTAGAAAAGTTTAAAAATAAAACCTAGTTTTATGTAGAAAATGAATTTTCATTCATTATTTGATGCAAACATCTTTTTTGTATTCTATAAAAACCTTAATTTTATAATCAAACTTTACCCTTTAGAAAATTTTTTATAAAATAAAAACCTTGTATTTTATATGCTCTTCTCAGTCATCTCATATTTCCCTATTTACCTTTAGGCAATTTTTTTTATTTGTTTTCATTACAAATGAATTTGTGCCATTCATTGTTTGTCCTGAAATGTAAAAATAACAAAGAATTTATTATTAAAGTGTTATAAGTTAAATAGAGACTTTAATTGTAATTTTAAGTATAACAAACGTTTTTTGATTTTTTAGAAAAATTTGTTTTGAGTTCTTAACCACTAAAATAAAAATTCAGAAAACTTTGAGAAAATTTAATTTAGTTTAAAAAGACCAAAACAATTTGACAAAATTAATTTTATTTTCTTCAAAAAAGTCATTTTAAAGCAAAATATGGTCAATACTTTATTTTTTAAAAGTAATTGACATTCTTCAAAAGGTCGATTATAATGAGGGGGACAAGGAAAAATTGACGAAAAAGGAATACACGTTAAAATAGTTCTGCAAAAAAATGAAAAAGGAAATTTAAGTACAGCAGTAAACAGCGGGGAAATTTTTTTAGTAAAGAGGAAGCCAATAATAAAAGGGCAACTTATTTAGTTTAAATTAAATTTAGCGGCAAATAAATATCAATTTATAGAGGAGAAAGTTTTAAAGTAATTGAAGAAAAAAACACAAAAAATATAAAATTATTTAAATTAAATCAATTAAGAGTAAAAATTTATTTAAAATGGCTGAAAGTTTATTAGAAAAAAATGAAAGACTGAAAGGAAATTAATAAAATATTTAAACTTTTATTTTGAATTTAATTTCTGACAAGATCAGCAGCTTTCCTCACTGGGACAGTAGATTCTTGACCAGTTTTATTATCAATAAAAGGAGTAATTGTGGCATTTGGAAAAATCTAAACAAACATTATTAGTTAAAAATATCCTCTAATAAAAACCTCAATAAGCATTCGCAATATTTTTTCAATTTGTTCCAAAGAAGGGCGATTATCTGGCGAACCAGACCAGCACCTATATAGCAATAAACAAATATAAAAAAAACCTTTTTATACCTTTCAATTAAATCCATGAGTTGTTCGGGTACTTTGTCAATTTTTGGTGGTCTTAATCCTCCAGCAACTAACCATAAAATGGTAAAAGGATTTGTTTCATCCAAGTCTTCAAATGGGTATTTGCGTGTTATAATTTCCCATAGAGAAATTCCAAAGGAAAAAATGTCACATTTATAGTCATATCTAAAAATAATAAAATTTAAACCAGAAAGTTAATACTTGGTAGACTCAAAAACTTCTGGTGCCATCCATGCAAATGTACCTTCTTTATTAGTTAAATTATTTTTATTGACAATAGTTCCAAAATCACATAACTTTAATATATTATAGTCGCTTGAAAGAAGCATACTTAAGCAATTAAATAAGAAAAAATACTTTAAAATTACTTTTGAGGCTTTATGTCTCTATGAACAAAATCGTGTGAATGCAAATAGGACAAAGCTAAAATTAAATGTGAAAAAATCTATTTGAAAATTAAATACAAACCATTACATAATTGAAGTGACCAATTCAAAACATGACATAACTAAAATTTTAATTAAATCAAATATTCTTTGTAAAACAAATACTTGATAAACAATATTCTTGTGTTGATGCACCACTGAAATAAATTGAAGTTTTAAAATTAATAATTGCAATAAAAAAATACATTGGTCAAGTGAACCACCTTCCATCAATTCCATCACTATACCAGAGGCTTCTCCATCAAAAAGTGCATAAAATCGAATTATATTTGAATGCTGAAATCTATGCAAACGCTCAGCTTCAGTTATTAAATCTGTTAAATCACAATTTCTGTTAACAAGCTTAACTGCTACTTTATGACCCTTAAATCAAGAAAATCCATTCAAATTTAAAAAAAGATTAGACCCTGAAAAAAGCTTCATAAACGGTTCCATATGAGCCACGGCCGAGTATTTTTATATGGTGAACATTTGCAAACATTACTTCATTGTAGTCAATAACTTCATAGCCTTCTTTTAGCCGACACATTTCTTGTTGAAGTTTAAAAGTGGATAAATCAACATCTATGTGCAAAGGCTCCATTTATACCCTAAAACACCCTTTCAAACAATAATTTAAAAATTAAAACAATAATTAAAAGGAAATATTCCTTTTTTCATAATAAATAAAATAAACAATTATAACGGTTTCATTAACAATAGGATAGCAAGTTATCATAAATAACATTACAAAATCTTTTAACGCTTTCGACGACCAGCACCTTTACGAGCTTCTTTTGGCTTTGGTGGCAAAATAACTCCGTCATACTAAATTTAAAATAATGAAATAAATTTGTAAACAAATAACCTTTTGCTGGAACCATTTAACAGCTTCATCTTTGTTGACACGATGCGATGAACCAATCCGCCCTTGAGCACGACGACGCTTAGCAACACGAGTTCCAGCACGTCCAAGTACAACATAGAAATCCATCCCGTATATTCCAATTGAAGGATCATATTTTATGCCCAAATCAATGTGTTCTTGAATGCCAAAACCGAAATTTCCAGTATCAGAAAAATTCTCTCTATAAAGCTCAAACTCCTTTACCTAAATTTTTAAAGATCTTGATAGAAAAAATTGGTTTAAAACCTTCAAACCACGATCAATAATCTCTTCAGCTTTTGCGCCACGCACTGTACAATGGACAGCAATTTTCTCGTTACGACGAATACCAAAAGCTCGAACAGTGTAACGCGCCTTGGAAAGAACGGGTGTTTGGCCAGTTAATTGTTCAAGGACCTAAATATGAATATTAAAAAAAATATTAAAAGAACACTCAAAAACCTTAGCTGCACGAGTAAGTCTATCTCCAGATTCGCCAACACAAATATTTAGGCAAAGCTTTTGGATCTTCAATTCTCGCATCGTATTATGCAACTTTTTCTCTCGATTTTCAACAATTTGTTCAGCCTTAGTCATTTCTCGATAATTAACTTATTCTAAAAATAAACATTAAACATAAACAATTAGGTAACAAATTGGATATTTAAATCAAAGGATCTAATGAAGAGAAAAAAAATCAAACTATGATTATTAGAAAATGTCTCTATTTTCTTGCCAAATGTCAAGTGACATTTTGAAACATAATCGATATTTTGGGGGAAAATCTAGTTCGAATAAATAAATAAATAAGTTGGCTTGTTTTTTTCTTTTTTTCTTTTTTTTTTAACTATTTTCGATCTCCGGAGATCTCGATCGTTTTTAATTGTTTTTTATTTTTAAATTTCATTCATTGTTCATTATTTTAATTCTTTTTCTATTTCTTTCGTTTTTTTCATTCGTATATTTAAATCCCAGCAGCGCATGCGAAAAATAATAAAAAATTAAAAATTTTAATAATAAATTTTCACAAATAAATTTTTAAATTAAAGGTTCAACATGTCTCTTGGACAGCAGAAGATGGTTCTGTTAATTTTTTGGTTTTAGGGTTTATTTTTGTAAATTTTATAGAATATTTAAAACTTGATTTTTACAGGTTACGTCTACAGCACACAGAATGCTCTACGATGCGTTCTTCAGTGCTCTTCCTTCGGCTACTCTACTGGAAGCATGTTTTATTTTTAATTTTATCTTTATTTTAATAATTTAAAATATAACATTTTTTTTTGTTTTTTTAAAAATGACAGGGTTGATGCTCTACATGCTGCTCTGTGATGATCTTCAAGAAATGGCCTCCATAATAAATTGATGGTTTCATTTACATTTTTGTTATTTTTACTCCTTTTTTAATTTAGGATCTGATGTGCGGACGTCTACATAAACGACAGTTTTTGTTTTATTTTTTTTAGAACAGATTCATTTTTTAATTTTAGGATTGACTACACAAACGACATGGTGGATGTATTCTTCGTCTGTAGACGACTACCGTCAAGGTTTCATTTTTAATTGTTAGAAAAGATACAATTTTTTAAATTTAGGCACTCAAGTAGCGCAAGGATCAGGCGCATCAACATGATCGCAAGGAGCCCTGTTTCTTCCTCAAGGAGCCCTGTACATTTGGAGGCATGAGGTGTAGTTCTTTTTTAGTTAGGGGTGTGGGGTTTCTTCTTTTTCAGCTAGGTGATGCTGGTGTGGTGCACGACAGGTCTGGTCTGGTGCTTTCAATGTTCGTCATTCTCCACTTCCAGCCTGGTATGTTTTATTTTTTCAATTAAAAACAAAAATTTGCAAAAAATGCGCACGCTCCTCTTCATTTCCTTTCGATTTTTACTATTTGCATTTTTATGTTGTTCGTTTTTGTTTTTTATGAATCGTTTAATTTTCTCACAAATTTTTACAGCATTTAGATCCATTTGATGGATTGGCAGTTTGGACAATGGGGAGTTCAAGAAGCAAGGTTTTATGTTTAAAACTAACATTAAGGTGAAGTGCAAAGGTTTAATAAGCGATGTTTTTTCTGTGAACCAACTGAATGATGGCGCTGATGCTTTAAAAATTTAAATTTTGGCATTCTGTTTATATATAAAAAAATAGCGTAGGAAAAGAAGCAAAGAACAAATTAGAAAAAAAAGAATAATGCAAAAGAAAAATAATAAAAATCAATTTTATTTTTAATTTATCATTAAATTATTAATTTTTCTTTAAAAGAATGCCTGGTGACATTGGAGTTAATGGTGAAAATAATGAAGACGTAAAAGGAAATATTCGCAAGGATAATGGTATATTAAAAGAAAAAGATGTTTGCCGTGATTTTTTGAACAATATTTGCAACAGGGTTTCTAAACTTTAGAGATTTCTACTTAAATTTTAGGGAAGTCGATGCAAGTTTTACCATCCTGAAGAACATGACAACAAACAACAAAATGCAGCGGAAGAACCTTATCAATTTTGTATTGATTTTCAGGTTTTTTAGTTATTAAATCTAAATTTTGCTTGAAGTCGAATTTTTCGCATGAGTTCTGTGCAAGCTTTGTTTGCGCGCTCAGATGGCGGAATTGTGTCCACCAACAAACTAAAAATCTGCATTAATAATATTATACTTTGCGATTAATCAATTTCAGAACCAAGGCTGCAGTCGCGATAATTGTCGTTATGTCCATGCATTTCGCGAAGATGTTGAGCGCTACAAACGCACTGGCGATGTGACTCTTGGCCTTGCGCGTGCTTTAGCCGGTTAATCAATTTTTATTTAAGAATAATTTTTAATCATTAATTGTGTTGCTAGTGGTAAGTATTTTTGCAGCTCTCTAAAAATCTTTCTAACTAGATTGCTTCATTGGGGCTGTTGTTTACATCGTATCGTTTTAAATTTAGGGATTTTCTGTCTTTTTGTCATCAAGCACTTTTTAACTAAATTATGTCATACAGCCCTGACTTTGCTTTCTATCTTTTCCTCTAATTTGCAATATTTTTTATGCATAATTTAATTTCAGCATTGATGCGTGGAGATATGATCAACTCAATTCCCCTTTGTAAAGAATTCCAAAATGGCCATTGCGCGCGAGGTCCACAATGCCGCTATTGGCATATAAACAAAGATGAAGAGCGGCGCAAACGCTTTATGATGCATGGTCGTCATGTTGGCGCGGCTTCTCCATTTGGCGCTTATACAGGGCATGCAGCAGGTGCTTTGGTTAAACAAAACTTTTTTTAAATATTTTGAGATTACATTTCTGTCTTTTATTTGAAATTTCGTAAAAATTATAATGCGCATTATTGATTATTCTGGCTACTATTTTTTTCGGGCTGATTTTTCTTCGTCTAATTTACTATTAAAAAATAGTTTTATTTTAGGAATTCGACGTCGTGCTGATGAATATGCTGTTTCATCTTATGATGATTATTTGCCACCAGAGAAAAGAGCAGCTCCGTTCGTTCAACCATTAACTGCTCCTATGATGGCAGCAGGTCCAACTCGTTTGTTAATTGATTTGGAACGTAGAAATGCTGAATTGATTACTGAGGTTTATTTTTTATAAATGGAAACATTTTTTCGTTTTTAAAGGTTGAAAGTCTGAAACGTGAATTAGTTCGTGAAAAGGAACGTTATGACGATTTGATGTCTCTCTTTCGTGCTACGCAAGCTAATCAAACGGCCGCAATTCAACAACAGCGGTCAGTTGCTTCTGTACCATCTATGGCATCAACTCAGCAGAGTATTTCTAGTATCAGTGCACAGCAACAACCAGGTTCTCTTCAACAGTGGGGAGCATCGGGAACTGGAAAAGCAACTCCTAATTATTTGGGGACTTATGATTGGACATCAAATTGATATTTTGAATGATTTGTGTCAGTATACTTTTTCCTAATATTTTTTTTTGTTTCACAATTAAGCTAGGATTTTTTTGGGGGTTTCTTAACGGCTGGGGCTTATAACATTTCCAATTCTTTAAACATTTTTTTTCAAAATTTCTTTAAAAATCCTAGTTTTGATCACATGTTCTAAAGCATTTCCGCTTTTTAAGCTATGTCTCTTTAATTTGGTAAATTAAATGATTTTGATCGAACAGTGTTAAAAATGTCTTGATTGAATCGGGGGACGATTACTATTCTAAATTCGATTTTTTTAGGTGTGATTGATTAATTTAAAGATGTTGACTTTTTTAAAACTTTTTTTTTTCACCTGTCACAAAGTGACAGCTGTTTTTCTTATTCAGGTATTAACGCCCAATGTGGTAAAATTTTAAAAGAATTAATACACTCAGTTCAAATTTCGCCAGTTTCCTTTGTATTTTCTCAAAATGCGGAATCAATATACACAGATTTGGGCTATTTTATTCGCATTTTTTCTTTGTTTTGACCATTTTTCTGTTGTTTGCAAACGCTCTGGAATCTTTGGAAGGTTTATTAATTTATATAATTATTACCTTTTACATCTTTCAGTAGAGGAGGATCTTCACGTGGCGGACATGGTTATTCAAATGGGATTGGAAGAAGTCATTATCCCACGCATAATTACGGAGGTTCAGGTCGTAGAAGTATAACTGACAGGCTACTTGGCAGGAACAAAGGCGGAGGATTTGGTAATAACAGAAACCGAGGTATGCTTGCAGGAGCAGCTGGTGGAGGATTACTTGGCCATGGAACACGAAAAAGTGGAGGAATCTTGGGAGGTCTTGGCTCTCGTGGGCATGGTGGCAAGTAAATATTTACTAACAATTTTCATTTAATTTTCGATTTTCAGGTACCGAAGTAGTGGAATAGGATCTCGATCCCGCGCTGGAACATTCAAAAATATGTTGGTTGGTGCAGCTGGTGGTTTTTTGGCATATAAAGCAGGGAAAGCTATTATCAAAAATGTTGCTCGTCCTATGATGTAAATCCATTTAAATATATTTTTTAAATAAAATTGTTTTAAGGTGGAATAATCGTCCTTATTATTGGGGTAAGTAATATACCACCGAATAATTAGAGAAAATTTTCTTTAAACAATTTTTTTTATTTTTAGGTTCTCAATACCACCCTTCCTATCAAGGAGGATACGGTGGTGGCTACGGAGGTGGATATGGAGCTGCTCCTTCTAAAACAATGTGCCGAATGCCAATTGAACCAGATGACCCCGTTTTGGGTCAGGTATACATGAATGACAATACAAGACCCAAAGAAATTGTTTGGACTTGTGAGATTAACGAGGTAATTAAATAAATATCTAAAGAAAAACTTGAATGTTTTATAGGAATGTTGCGGCTATGAGTGCTGTCCTCGATATTAGAATAATTTTACATAATGAATTTGTACAAATTTAATTATAAAAGTTATTTGTGTATTTAATAATTAAATAAAAAATGAGTAAATCGGAAATTTTTTAAGTTTTTTTCACGTGTAATCTTCCTACGACTTTAAAAGGTGGAAGAGAAATATTTAAAAAAATTTTTTGGCATTATGTATTTTAAAAATAAATTTTTCTTCAAATTTTATTTTAGATTAATGTTTAGCATTTTAAATATTTGTTTTATTTGAACAAAAAATAAATTGATTTTATTATTTTTGGCCTTTTTAATATTTGCATTTACTGCTATCAATTTCTCCCTATAATTCTTTATTTGCCCTAATTTATTTGAACTATATGAACTGATAACAGTTTATTAATGTGTAATTTAGTTGTTGCTCCACATGTAAAAAAAATGGTGGAAAAATTTCATTATTTTTTGGTCAACGCATGATAAAATAAATAGTATATTTTTACTTTATATTTATTTTTAACTTTTTTTTTATCATTTTTTAACTATTTTCTTTTAATATTTTTAACAAATTGATTTAAATTTTTTTAGAATTTAAATGCCACTTTATTCTTCTGGAAATGCTCAAGCTTGGTATACACCTAAACAAGCACTTTGTATTGCAATTACTTTAGCAGTTCTTGATTTGGCTGTTAATATTTTTGGGCTAGCCTGGAATGGAAAATTCTTTACTTTTGATAATTTGGAGCATTGGTTTAATTTTAGCAATTATACCTTTACTACTAATCCAATCGATTTTCTTGCTGTTGCTATTCTCCGAATTTGTATTCTTCTTGGTGGAGCTGTTGGTGTTTATTGCAATCCTAAAGGAGGTGCTGAAGCCTGTGCTACACTTTCAAATGTATTTTTTAGTATTTTATTCTTTAGAAAGGTTGGCTCTTTTTATAGTTTTTGACTTTCTTACCTGATAATTCTTGAAATTTTCGCGAGATTGAATCGATACCCTTAACTTAAGGTTTTAATAAATTAACTTTTTAAGTTCACTTTTGCATTCATCTTGGTTATTGTTGCCTTTTCTCCTATCAAATTACTTGCCTTTTATGAACATGAAGATCTCAAATTTGCTGTTGGTGATTGGATTCTTATGGTATAATTTTTAAAAATAGCATACAATTCTAAGTTTATTTAAAGATTTGGTGCATTTTGGCTGCTTTATTCGTTCAAGCAATATGGGTCAGTGTATTTGCTCGTGTTCGAGAAGTTGTTTTTATCGGACGACAACGATTATTTTCTAATGAAGATGAGCAATATTTCTCAGAATTACAACGGAAAGAAAATGAAGTGGCTGATCAAAAACGCGAAACGTTTGTTATGCTTTTACGACTTCTTGGATATATGGCAAAGGAATGGCCGTATTATGGAGTGGCATTTATTTTCTTGTTCTTCTATTCACTTTCAAGAGTTTTTGTACCTTACTTTACTGGACAAGTGGTTAGTTTTTAAGAATTTTACTTTAATAGCTGTCATCGCTAAAAAAACTTAAACATTTTAAACACATTAACTCACAAATTTATTTTTATTCAATATATCAATCAAAACAAATATAATATAGAAGTTGTGATATAATAAGGAGAATGTGGACAAGTCTTAAATATATTCAGAATAGGGAATTGAACTATTTAGCACAATGGATTAGTGACAATAATTACAAATACAAAGAAGTTAAGAAAACAACAGAGTAAAATAAGCAGATAATTACCAGCATTCGGTTCTTGAATAAACACAAGTAGCACATCCTAAGCAAGCACAGAATTCGTTCTACTTCAGGGCCCACCCCTAAAAAATTTTTGAAAATTTTTTAAAATAATTTTTTTATCAAAATTTTTTACCACTTTGTCATATTCGTCCTCTCCCGAAGCATCCTTTGACTCCTTCGAGTGCTCTTCAGTGCTGTAGATGTCGCTGTCTGTGCCCTTGCTACCTTCACCTTTATTTTCTCCGTCCTTATCTTTCTTTTTCTTACTTCCGTCCTTCTTTTTTCCTTTCTTGCTCTTCTTCTTTCCATCTTTATCATCCGAACTGCTACTACTACTGGTGCTGGTTTTGCTCTTAGCTGTATTCTCCTTCTTGGACTTTTTGTCACCATCCTTAGATTTTTTGCCTTCCTTAGCGTCATCCTTTTTGTCCGATTTTTTGTCAGCGTCAGACTTTAAGTCTGATTTGTCGTCAGCCTTCTTTGGATCTGCTTCAGATACAAGTCCAGATTCTAAATCGGTGGCCGTCTTCATAGATGATTTTTCTTTGTCCTTGTCATCTTTTTTGTCTTTGTTACCACAGATGAGACAATAGAGCTAAAATATTTATTCAAGTTAAAATAAATTAAAATTACTAACCACCGCCAGCACAAGAGTAATGAGCAAGATTATCCCAATAATTAATGCCACAAGTACAAGCACATTGGATCCAACAATTGCCGGTGATGTTGCTTTGAAGAATTTGTCCATGATCAACTTGTCATTCTCTACGTTGTGCGCAGACTTTTTACTGTCCTCTGTTCGAACAATTGCCATGTTGAGCAACAGTATGAAGTTGACGATGCCAATCATCAACGAAGAATGGCGCTTGAAGACGACAGACATAGTGAAGAGTAAGCTGTAAGTTGTATGGTTGGTAAAGAAGTGGTTATTTTGTTAGCCTTTTATACTCGATATTTGTTCATTGTATTAAGAGATTATAAAAACAATTTCCAAAATCATTTATAAAAATTTGTAATTAGAACAACAATTTTAAAGCAAAATATAAAAATCGTTTTATTTTATAGGTTGGAGCTGTATTCGGCGCTGATGCTTCTTATGAACATCTTTTTAATTACGTCATAATTATGGGTTAATTTTTTAAAGATTATTTCTTATTTACTTCTTTTTACATTTAGCTTCTCTTTCCTTATCAAGTTCTATTTTTGCTGGTTTACGGGGAGGATTTTTCACTTATTCACAGGTTTCTATTTTAGAATTTAAGGAGTTTATTTTAATTTTAAGGCAAGAATTGATAGACGTATTCGTGGTGATCTTTTCCGTTCTTTTGTTAGACAAGAGGTTATAAATAAATTTTTATTTTTTCTTTTAATATTCTACTTTATAGATTGGATTCTTTGATGCTAATAAAACTGGTAAATTTAAAAAAAAAAATTGAAAATTCAGTTTTATGTTTATAGGAGAAATCTGTTCTCGAATAAATGCTGATTGTCAAACAATGTCTAACACTTTGGCTCTATATATGAACGTTTTTTGCCGAAATATGACTATGCTTATTGGTTCACTTATTTTCATGTTTTTGCTTTCATGGCGTCTTACTGTTGTCACATTTACTGCTGTTCCTATTATTTTTTTAATTTCTAAAGTTTTTGGTGTTTATTACGATGTGAGTTTTAAAATAGAATTTATTAAAAAATTTTTTTTCCAGCAAATTGCTGAAGAAAGTCAAAACAGTGTAGCTAAAGCAAACGACGTTGCAGAGGAAGTACTTAGTGCAATACGTACTGTAAAAAGTTTTGCATGTGAACGTTTTGAATCTCTTCGCTTTCTTTCATATTTAAATATTACTCTAAGTATTGGTGCACGTAAAGCAACAGCACATGTTGGTTTTCTTCTTACAACTGAGGTTTCTTATTTTTATTTAAAATTGTTTTATTTTTAAAGTTTTTACAAATGGGAATTTTAACTATGGTTCTATTTTATGGTGGTCATTTGGTTATTCAAGGAAAAATAGACTCAGGACTTCTTGTTTCTTTTATGCTTTATCAGTTTCAATTGGGAGAGAATTTACGAGTTAAATTTTTTTTGACTTTAAAAATATTTGTTTAATATAGGAATTGGGAGAAGTTTGGAATGGATTAATGCAAGCAGTTGGTGCTTCAAGAAAAGGTTTTTATTTGATTTAGTTTGGAAATTAAGTTTTATTTTCATTAGTTTTTGAGCTAATTGACCGACAACCAGAAGTACAAAATGATGGACACATTGCTCTTGATGACAGGATTGCTAGAATGGAGGGAAGAATTGAATTTCGAAATGTACACTTTCGTTATCCAACAAGGCCTAATGTTCCTGTACTTAAAGTTAGTTGTCATGTTTTGTAAAATTTGTTTTAAAAATGATCTTTAGGGTCTTTCATTTACAGTCGAACCTGGTCAGATTGTAGCATTAGTAGGACCTAGTGGAGGTGGAAAAAGTTCGTGTATTGCATTACTTGAGCATTTTTATGAACCTGAATCTGGTGAAGTTCTTCTTGATGGTATACCTGTCAGAGATTACGATCATAAATTTTTGCATACAAAAGTTTCACTTGTTGGACAGGTTTTTTCTTGATTGTTCAATAAATTTTTACTTGTTATAGGAACCGGTGCTATACGCGCGTTCCGGTAATGAAATAAATTTTTGTTATTAATTATTTGTTTTTAAAGTTCGCGAAAATATTGCTTATGGAAGCACTGCAACATATGAAGCAGTACAGAGAGCATCAAGACATGCGAATGCTCATGGGTTTATAACTGAAACACATGAAGGTTAATTAAGATTTTTAAAAAATATATTAAAAATATTCAAATAAAGGTTATGAAACAGATGTTGGAGAAAAAGGGGGTCAAATGTCTGGAGGACAAAAGCAAAGAATTGCAATAGCTCGTGCTTTGGTGCGAGAGCCGGTTGTGTTACTACTTGACGAAGCAACTTCTGCACTTGACTCAGAATCTGAGCATTTAGTCCAAGAAGCTATTCAGCGCAATCTTAAGTAAATTATTTTTATAATTCTCTGAATATTATCTTAGAGGTCGAACTGTACTGTTGATTGCTCATCGTTTAAGCACCGTAGAGAATGCAGATAAAATTGTGGTAATTAGTGGGTAATAACTTATTTTTGGGAAATATCCAAATTCTCTTCTTATTTTAGAGGTCGTGTAGTTCAGGAAGGAGTGCATAAAACTCTAATTGCGGAAGAAGGTCTTTACAAGCAATTAGTCCAAAGACAAATGCTTGGTTTATTAATAACATTAAATTAAATGAAAAATAATTTTTAGGTGCTGAATTAAGCGAAGATTTCACTGCACCAAAACAAGCTCATAGCGAAAGAACTCCTCGTGCAAGATCTGCTAAAAGGGTTCCACGTTCTACATCACCAAGCCAACAGAGTACAGTACAGTCTTTTCTTGGTTCAAGTATGGCCAGTTCATATCTTTAAATAACGAAGGACACCCCATTAAATCAGGTTCGTAATATATACAAGTTAATTTTTGTTATAAGAATAATTATTTAACTATTTGTTATTTTGGTTAAAATTTGTAAATTTATTAAGTGACCAGAAATAGAAAATTCTTTTTTTAAAGATTCAACAAGAGATTTATAAAATAATGAAAAAAAAACAAAAAGTAATTTGGTCCATCTTCTTTCATTTCCTCTTAACGTCCAAATCCATTTCTGCTTCCTTCCTGACCATTCCACTACAAAAATGATTTTAATTTAATATTAATATTTAAATTCCTTACATTTGGCGGCCCTTGATTCAAATGAGGTGGAATAAATGTAGAAGGCATGTATGGATGAAAGTGGTATTGATGTTGATTAGAAGAATAATTATAGACAGGTCCATAAGAAGGCTTTAAAATCAAAAATTTTCTTTTCCTTAACATTTAACAACCTGTTGCTGCCATTGACCATTTGGAGGCAATTGGTGCCTATTATGCTCTGTCATCTTTTGTTGTTGACTATCCCTTCTTCCTCGATTATGTTGACGTGACTTATTGTTATACTTAAAACTTAAATGTTTAAATGAAATTTTCTAGATATTTATTACCTGAGGGCGGTCACCTCGAAATCCTCTACCACCACCATTTCTGTCACGATTCTGCCACTTTGGTCGATCTTTAAAGAAATATTTAATATATCAGGAAGTCAAATTCCAAAAAACAAATAAGCTTATTTTCTAAAGTTTAACCTTTTATTGTGACTGTCCGTTCTCGTTCTGCATGGAGTAAAGCCTGTTCTACTTCACCCATCATTGGGAACTCAAACTCGCCAAATTCATTCTCTCTTCTTAAAAAAACCACAAAACAAGGGTGTCCAACAACCTGAAATAGTTGCATGTAAATTTATTGCAGAAAAATTACATAGCGATTGCGCAGATTTTCCAAAATTGTTTGCTGCGGATTAACCGGATAATATCTAAAAAGAATTCAATTAACGCTAAACAATTTTTAACCTCAATTCTGCATCAATCTGGCATTCATTTTCACTCTTAACTTCATCTACTTCATTCCCAAGTGGCAATACAACCTCAGAATAAACTTGTAAATGACTGCTACTCCCACAATCGTTATTTATATCGGAATTATTTGCAGGGTCAACAATTTGTTTTGATGGACTTTAAAATTGCCAAATAAAAATAATTTAATTTTTAAAATAATATACAGAATAAATGGTTGCAAAAAATCCATGTCCAACTGTGATTTTGAGATAACAGTCCCGTTAGGCTTTGGCTGAAGAAATTGACGTAGGAGAGTGCAAACACGAATTGATTCAGGGATGTTTTGAACCTTTAAATGAGGAAGAATATTCTAATGTAAAAAATTTAAATAAAAATTCAAACTGTATAAGAAAGCCATTTTAGTGATGACAATGAATCCTGATTTGGACAAACGTCTATATCAATTTCTCCATCATGTTGGCCGCTAACCTCATTGTCAGAATCGATTAATTGTTTTTCTACCCCTTGCTGAATAGGTAGAATTTCTCCTTCCTCAACTATTTTCTTGTTCATATCGTCAGAGATACCGTCAGAATCTTTAAAATCCTCTTCATCTTCAAGTTCATAATCTACGAGCGACTTGATTTTTAAATTATTTTTCGGTGATTCAATTATTTCCAAATTTTGTTCAATAGGTACACGACATGCAAACTTTATAGTACATTTCCAAAAAATAGTATCAGAAAATTGTTCAATCCGCGAACCACCAAAATCTATAAAATCAGGAATAAAATTTCTAATCTTTAAATAGACCCTTTGAAGAATTATTTGACGGTAGAATCCAAATTCGACGAAATTGAGCACTTTTTAATAAAGAATAATCAGACTGGGAAAATTTGTGCTTGTTTGTATTCTCCTGATTTTGTAAATTCTTATTTTCTAATGTATTTTCTACTAAAAATTCAAATACTTAACTATAAAAATTTATTTTTAAAAACATTTTTTGTTAGGCGAATCTTTATTCTCATTTGTCGAATCTCTTTTTCGTTGTCGAATATTATACAAAAATTGCTGATCTTCAATGCTTGTAGTCTCTTCATTAAAGTTTGAATATCCTTGAATTTTTTGCCAAGTTTGTTGATCATTAATCGTTCGTTGGCCATCACACTAAAAATTTTTGTAAAATAAAATTAAAATTAAATACTTTATTTTCTTCTTTATGTGTCTTTGAACATTTTAATGAACATGTTCTTGATAAACATTTAGGACATTTGTAAATAGCAGTAGATGAACAAACTGAACAATTATATTCATTTTCCTTAGGAGGATCGGGTAATTTTGATGTAAATGGTTTAAGAAATAAATTTGTAGTTTCGATCTCAGAAGCCATATTAAATCTAAATTTTAAAAAATTGTAATATGACTAAATTTTTTTATTTTCGTGGCTAAGACTCGCCCTGCTCAAAATGAGACTTTTAGGCGAGGCAAAGTAAACCAGTTAAACGCAAACACGGGTAGGCGCAAAATTCCTTTTTTTTTTAAATCCCATTACCTCATAATCTTACTCCATGTAAATTTATGAATAATTATCTTAAAAATTTTTATTTTTAACAAATTTTATAATAATTATTTTAACTTTGATTTCGAGCTTTATCGGCCGAGCCAAAACTCTCGCATAACCATTCATACTCAAAAAGCCAAAATTACGTCACTGGCATTTATCGGCATCGCTCAAATGGCTGGCGCTCAAATTCTGTCGCTGAAACGGCATCGCTCAAATGACACCGACCCAAAAAAGGAAAGTGTTATGAAAATTATTTCATTAAAAACTTAAATTTATTTTATTTTGTATTCTATTTTTGACTTTTAACGCTAAAAATTTATTTTTAGTTATGGAAGATATTAAGCACACACTATATGCCGTTCTAGGCAAAAAAAAACTTGGTCAACCTAAATATACTTTTACTCAGGGCGGTAAAGGTCGTCAACGATTTTTATGTCAAATTATGGTCGATGGGTTAAATTATGGTATTGATTATATTTATTATGATTTTAATAATGCTTCAGTTGGTTTTGGCAATTCTACTACTAAGAAAGATGCTCAATCAAATGCTGCGCGTGATTTTGGACAATTCTTGGTTCGTGAGGGGATAGTAACTGCTCAAGAGCTTCCTCAACTTCAAGTAAAGGTTTAAATATTTTTAATTATTTAATTAATTTTATTTTAGCCTTCTGATTTGGAAGCTAATGATCCACAATATCAAATGGACAACAAAGAAGGAACTTCTTCAACTTCTGTTCCTTTATCTCAGCATATCAATACCGATTTTACAAGTGATGATGTTTCGCCTATCAAACAAAATTTTAACCGTCCTAAGACTCATTTTGATCAATATATTGAACAAAAAGCAGAAGAGATTTCTCAGGTTTTTTTCTTTAATAAATTTTCTAATTTTATAAATTTCAGTCGGAATCAATAGACATGACCTCAGAAATTCATGGTGGTTGGACTATGGAAAATTGTAAACAGGCTCTTAATGAATTTTGTGTGAAAAATCGATTTCCTCCGAGAGAATACAAAACTAGTAAGGATGGAACAACTAATAGCAGGTTTATTTGCATTGTCCAGCGTTTGTTACTACAAATTTCTCATCTTGCATTTAATCAAAATGTGCATTTTTTTAAACTTATTTAAGTTTAATTTGTCAAACTTGGATGCATATTGGATTAAATGTTTTACCATTTAAATAAATTTCAATTTGTTCAACTGTATTAACATATTTAGATCTAGTTGAACTCTAGTCGTTCGACTTGATCGTTATTTTTTCTAATACATATATTACGGTTGAACTAAATGAATTGATTATAACATTTTTAAATAAATAACATTTGATTATTTTTCAGTACTTTTATTGCTGAAAATCAACTCTTTTTGTCGAAATTCAACAAAAGTATTAAATTATTTTTATTTTATTTATCTATTTTTTAAATAGCCATTTACGGACGTGGTCAAGGTTCTACAAAGAAAGTCGCAGAGACTACTTGTGCATTATCTATTGTTAGACAACTTTTCCATATTGGTTAATATTTTTTAAATAATCTAATTTTTGAAAAATATTATTTAGGTGCTATTCCAGCCTCTTCTGATAAACAACCTTCAAACAAAAATTTTAATGCTAAAAATGTTTTTTAAATTATTTAAAAATATTAAAATTTTTACTTTTAGTTGGCCGAAATAAAAGTGCATGTTGATCCAGGTTTGGATACAAGAATTGAGAATTATTTAGCTGATATGGGAATTGAACCTGTTGTTGATGGATTAGATAATGCAACCATAGAAAATCCACGATCATTATTACTTGATAAAAAATTGGAACAATTTCCTCATTCAGAAGAAAATACTCGAAGTGGAAGCATTATGTGGGCGCCACCCTGTCAAAATTGGAATCCCTGGATGTTTGTTTTTTTTTTAAATTATTTTGTTTATATTTTAGAGCTTCAAATATTGATAACCAACCAATTGCTTTTTGGCCATTGGAACGAATTAGTGACGATTTGTTAATGAAAGAGAAATATAAGCAAATACCCACACAGATTGTTAAAACAAGGGAGAGTCTTCCAGTTTTCAATGTTTAAAAATTTAAATATAATTCGAAACTCCTGTTTTATTTTTTTTAGTATCGAGGACATATAATTAAATCTGTAAATGAACATCCTGTTGTATTAATCAAAGGTTCTACTGGTTGTGGAAAGTCGACACAGGTTTTTTCCTATTTATTTTTTTTTTGTTAAAAGTTTCTAGGTGTGTCAATATTTACTTGAAAGTTTTTTGCTTGACAAACGAGGAGCAGATTTCAATTGTTATGTAACTCAACCTCGTAGAATTTCTGCAATTACCTTGGCTGAACGGGTCGCTGCTGAACGATACGAACAACTTGGAGAATCTGTTGGATATTCTGTACGTTTTGAGTCAATAATTCCAAGACAATATGGTGCCATTATGTAATAGAATTTTCTAATTTTTACAGGATTCTTTTTGAACTTTAAGGTTTGTTACTGTTGGTGTACTTATGCGTAAAATGGAAATGGGTTTAAGAGGAATTTCTCACATTATTATCGATGAAATCCATGAACGTGATATTAATACAGACTTTTTATTAATTGTAATTAGAGATATGGTTCGTGCTAATCCAAAACTTCGGGTGTTATTAATGTCTGCAACAATTGATGTAAAGTTTGTTTTATTTTAACATTTTTATTTTAATAGACATCTCTTTTTACTAATTATTTTGGTCAATGCCCAATTATTGAAATTGAACAACGAATGCATCCTGTTCGAAGTTTTTTCCTTGAAGATGTTATTGCAATGTTAAAATATATGCCGCAAGTCGCTCCAGAACCTGATAAAAAGAGAAAAAAGAAGAAATCTGGAAAACCAGAAGCTACTTCTGCAACCGGGGATGTTGATGAAGAATGTGATGAAGGGTCAATGAATGTAACAGATGATTTACTTGTTTGTAGTGATGAATATCCATCTGATGTTAAACAAGCACTCAGAAGAATTACTGAAAGAGAAATTCCAGTTGAATTAATTGAGCTTTTACTTTCTGATATTGATCTCAATGGAAAGCCTGGATCTATTTTAATTTTTCTTCCTGGTTTTTATTTATATAATTTTTTTTTAAATTTTTTTCAAAGGTTGGCAAATAATTTCCCTTTTATGGAATCGTTTAATGCTTCATAAAGTTTTTAGCAATTCACGTCGTTTTGTTATTCTCCCTTTACATTCACAACTTTCTGCTAGAGAACAGCACAGAGTATTTGAACCTGTTGGAAGTGAACAACGTAAAATTATTCTTTCAACAAACATTTCTGAAACTAGTGTTACTATTGATGATGTTGTTTACGTTATTGATTCATGCCGGTATTATAAATGTTAAAATTAATTAGGAAAATTATTTTTTATTTTAGCATTAGGGAGAAAATGTATTCATCTAGAAACAATATGCTTCATTTTGCTAATGTTTGGGTATTAACTTTTTTTTTTATTAATTTTATTTATTATTTTTTAAGGCTTCTCGAACAAATTTAATACAACGGCGTGGTCGCGCGTAATTTTTATGGATATTTTAATTATTATACTATTTTTTAGGGGTCGTGTACAGGAAGGATTTTGTTTTCATTTAGTCACTCGTGCACGTTTTGATGCATTAGAGGAACACCGGACGGCAGAAATGTTACGAACACCGCTTCATGAAATTACTCTTACAATTAAACTTTTACATTTGGGTTCAGTTGGTGAATTTTTAGAAAAGGCTGTACAGCCGCCACCAATTGATGCTGTTGTTGAAGCTGAAGTTAATTTTGATTTCATATTTGCATGATTTTTTAAGGTTTTACTTCGTGAAATGGACGCTTTAGATAAAGACCTGGAATTAACAGACTTGGGACGTATTCTTGCGCGGCTTCCAATTGAGCCTAAACTCGGGAAAATGGTGTTGTTAGGTGCTGCGTTGGGTGTTGGTGATTTAATGCTTACATCAGGTTACATATTAATTTAAAAGCTCAACTAATACTAGGAAATACAATATATTGATTAATTTTGCATTTGGGTTTTTTTATGATTTTTCCCACTTAACCATTGTTTTGTCTTTTGAACGATTTTTTTTTCTATTATTAGATAGGAAAGTTTATATGAGTTGTTACATTTTTTTTACTTTTTCAGCAGCTGCTACAAGTTTCAACACTCCATTTGTTCCAAAAGAACGAATGCATACAAAATTGGCAAGCATACACCGTTCTTTTTCTGGTAATCGTCCTTCAGATCATATTGGATTAGTTAACGTAAATCAACAATTTTCTGAAGAAATGGACATTGATGTTTCATCTGCTGAAAATTTATGTCGTCGATATTCTTTGAGTTACCCTCTGCTTTGTATGTCTCGAGAAGCAAAACGGTTTTATCTTTAATAAAATTTTATTTTATTTTTTTAGCCAATTATATGAAATTCTTGTAAATCATTCTGGATTCCCCGAATCATCATTTTCTTCTTACAAAATTGATGTTCGTGGACCTGATCCAAATTTAGATGTTTTTCTTTCATTATTAATTGTTGCATACTATCCAAATGTTTGTTATTTAAGGTTTAGAATTTTATAAATATTATTTTAAATTTGTTTTTATATATTTTTAGAGATCGTCGAAGAGTATTCACTTTAGAACAAGCAGTTGCTCTTTTAGGTAATATGTCAGTTTGTGTACCATTCAATCGTGGGGAAAAAATCAATTTTGCATCGCCTCTTTTTATGTTCAGCGAAAAGGTAATTTTGAATATTTTTACCCCAAACCCTCTCTTATGCCAGAATTATTATTTCTTTCGATATTATTACATATTTTAATAATAAAAAATGAGTGTGTGAGTAATCTATGTTTCCTGATTTGAGTTTATTCTGGCTCGCCACCTTAAATGTGTTACAGGTAAAACAAACTAGTCAAAATTGTGAAATTCCCCGTCAATCATTTGTCAATGAATTTGCGGCACTTTCATTACAATTCCAGCTTAGAACCAACTGCATTTCTTGTAAACAAGTATCAATGATCTCTCCTTTGCAATTATTACTTTTTGGCTCTAGAAATGTTGAAGCAATTGGAGCTGATAAAGTTCGATTGGACAAAATGTATTTAAACATAATTTTATTAAATTAAATTATTTAGGATTCCATTAAATTTATCAGCCAAAATTGCTGCAAAAATTGTTGCTCTACGTCCTTGTATAGATGCATTAGTTGTTAAGACATGCATCCATCCAGAACAGTTGTCTGAACAGTCCAAACAAGTTAAAACTTTTTATTCGCATAATTTTCCATTTTTTAGGATAAAATTCTAATTGGATTAATTCGTGAACTTTCTTCTGATAGAGCTTGGATTCCTTCTGGTGAAGAGGGACTTCAGCCTAGTGGGCATTCAACCTCAACAGGAAGTTTGCATAGATATAACGTCAATGAACAAAATTCTTATGCTACTCCATTGAATCAAACGTTAACTTAACTATATTAATTTAAAAGGAATTAATTAATTTAGAATTATTTTACCTGCCTCAAATCCTAATAATATTTCCCAAAGGCCGCCAAAACGTCCTTTTGGTTCTCCACCATCTATTATTGACATTTATGGAAACCAGCCTTCTGCAGGTTTTATTTAAAAAAAAAACTCATTTTTAAATAAACAACTTTTAGAACCGAATACTTCTATGCAAGAAACAGTTGCCTCTGCCGAGAACTTGGAATTATCATCAAATTTTAATGGGCGGGGGAGACCGTATACATCACATACCCCTCCTGGAAATGATTTTAGTTCAATGGCGGGCTACGGGTGCGGCTATGGGTTAATTTATTGAATTTATAAATTGTTCTGTATCAATTAATTAATTTTTATTTTGTTAGATTTAAAAATTCTTTAATATTTTAGACCAAGCAATTATTATGGAAGCAATAATCCACAAAATCAGTTGCCACAAGCTTTACAGCAATTTAATGGTATGTCTGGAAGAGGAATGAGAGGTGGATTTGGACGCCGAGGTTTTAACAATCGTCGTCGTCCTGGAGGTTTTCGTCGAAAGCGAGGCCTTTAATATTATTTATAAATATTACTCTTTGTTTATCATTTTTACCATTTTGCTCAAAGTTCCATTTGTATTAAAAATTTCATACATTTTATTTCTAAACTATTATTGTTTTTTTCTAGTCTATTGATTATTTTTTATCTATTGTTTCTTATCCATTTGATTTAAAGATGTTTTCACCACTTCCTTTAATTTTCAATTCGCTGTACTTTCGATCGCAAGACGTTATTTGTGGTATCACAAAAATTCAAAAAAATTTTCTTTCTACAATGTGTCAACAACCTTCTTTGGAAGAAATTAATATCTTGAGAGATGATATAAATCCAAATGTATTTAATGTACAACTCAACCGTGCCGCGAAACGGAATACATTCACAGACAATTTTTGGAGGTTTATTTTGTATTATTTTGCAGACATTTATTTTAGTGAACTAAAAGTGGCATTTTCTTACTTGGCTGAAGAACCAACATGTAGAGCTATTGTTCTATCCGCAAATGGACCCGTTTTCTCTGCGGGGATTGATTTAAAAGATGGAGTAAAGGTTTGAATATTTTTAATTATTGATGTAAATAAGTTAAAATAGGAACTCTCCAAAATAACCTCAGATGATTTAGATGTTGCCAGGAAGGCGTACAATTTGAGAAAATTAATTAAGCGTTATCAAGAAAGTTTTTCTTCCCTAGAACAATGTCCAAAGCCAGTAAATATATTTAGTGTTTTTGTCCTAAATATATATTTTTGGTCATTGCTGCCATTCATTCACATTGTATTGGCGCTGGTATTAATTTGGTTTCCTGTGCAGATGTGCGATATGCTTCTAATGATGCAATTTTTTCAATCAGAGTAAAAATTTTGATTTGATTTATTAATTTAAACTTCAAGGAAGTTGATATTGGAATAGTAGCTGATGTTGGTATACTTCAAAGAATTAACAAAATAGTTGGAAATGACAGTTGGTCAAGAGAAATGGCTTTCAGTGGAAGGGACGCAACATCTTCTGAAGCTTTAAAATTTGGTTTTCTTTTAAAATATATTATATTATTTTTGCCTCAATTAAGGGTTTATTTCTCGTATTTTGGATACTAAAGAAGATTGTTTTGAGGCTGCAATGAATTTATCAAGGCAAATCGCTTTAAAAAGCCCAGCTGCTGTTCAAGGAACAAAATTGGCAATGAATTATGCTCGTTCACATGGAATTGAGGTTTATTTTATTTAATTCTTTTTATTTAAATTAAATAAATTGTTATTAAAGGATTCTTCTGAATGGATTAGAAATTGGAATGCATCAATGCTTCAAACTACAGATATTGCTGAAAATGTAAAAGCAAAACTGACAAAGTCAAATAATTACCCTATTTTTAAAGATTTTTAAAGAAAAATAAGAGAAAATTTTATTCCTATTTTGGTATAATATTATGTTTTTAATTTCTTAAATATCTGAATTGGTAACTCGTTTGCTAAATAAAAATTATTCTTTTAATAGGAGAATAAAATAAATTTATAAATATTTTTACTTGTTTTATTATATTATTTTTTACAAATACTTGAATTAACATAATTATATCAACATTTTTGACTTGATTTTTATTTATTAATAAATTTTAAGTTTGAGTGACTGAAGGATTTAAATTTTTTAAAATATGCTCAACACTGGGTAATATTTTTTTAATCAATTAATTCATTAATTTTTAAACAGAAAATTTTTTGGAAAGACAGCATTAATTACTGGGGCGTCAAGAGGAATTGGGAAAGAAATTGCATTAAAATTAGCTAAAGATGGGGCAAATATTGTTATTTGTGCAAAAACTGCTAAAGAACATGCAACTCTTTCTGGGACAATTTTTAGTGCTGCTGAGGAAATTGAAAAGGTTTTTATTTTATTTTTTAAAATAATTATATTAAATATATTAAGAATGGAGGAAAAGCATTACCCATACAAGTTGATGTTCGAGAAGAGGCACAAGTACAAGATGCTGTTGAAAAAGCGGTTTACATAAATGAATAATTTTAAGAAATTTTTAAAGGTACATAAATTTGGAGGTATTGACATTTTGGTTAATAATGCAAGTGCTATTCATTTAACTGGAACTCTTGACACACCTATGAAGCGTTATGATTTAATGCACCAGATTAATGTACGCGGCACATTTCTTGTGTAAATATTTATTATTTTTATGCCATAATTAAAAAAATTGACAATTGGAAATTATGTTTATTTTAAATAATTAGATTTTGGAAGTGTAACGCAACGGTGGTTCAGTGGTAGAATGCTCGCCTGCCACGCGGGCGGCCCGGGTTCGATTCCCGGCCGTTGCAACTACATTTTTAATTATTAACATATTTTTTAAGTTCTCAAAAATGTGTGCCTTATTTACGCCAAGCAAAGAATCCACATATTCTTAATTTGAGTCCGCCCCTGCTAATGCAAACGCAATGGTTTAGCAAACACTGTGGTTAATTTTTAGTGATTTTTTTAAAGTTAATTTTCATATAGCTTACACAATGTCGAAGTACGGCATGTCAATGTGTGTTTTGGGGATGCATGAGGAATTTCGAAAAGATAATATTGCAGTTAATGCACTTTGGCCAAAAACCGCTATTTGGACTGCTGCCTTGGACATGCTTACTGCTGGAAAAGGAAAATTAATAAGTAGAAAGGTTTGAAAATTTTACTATGTATGTTTTTTTTATATATAATTGATATATAGCCAGATATTGTGTCAGATGCAGCATATGTGATTTTAAGTAGAAGTTCGAAAGAGTTTACTGGAAATTTTTGCCTTGATGAAGACATTTTGAAAGAAGCAGGAATTACTGACTTTTCACAATATTCTTATGAAAAAAGTAAATTTTTAATGTCTTGATATTTATTTTTTTAAATTATTTTAGATTCTCAGCTACTTCCAGATCTATTTGTTCCAGGTGTTGATTACAATCATCCTCTCTGGAAAAAAATGCTTGAAAAGAGCAAAATTTAGATGACTTAATTTTGTAAAAATGTGTATATCTTAACTAAAGTTACATAGAATAATGAGAAATATTTCAAAAATAATTTAAAGTTCAATTTAATATTATTTTTTGAATTTAAATTTTGCATAAAAATTGCCATTTTTCCACTAAAATTAAAATTGTTTTTAGACATTATTTTTGTTTTAATTTAATGAATTTTTCATACAGATTCAAATAACATTTTAGATAAAATTATAATGTCAACTAATGAATTAAAAAATGGAAATATTCTAAGTAAACAGCGAAGTAATTCCCAGAGCTATGAAAATGGAGTATATTTTATTGTAAATATTAAAATATTTTAAGCATATTTTTGAACGAGATAAACAATTAATGGATGGATTTATTTATACAACTTTGATGTTTCGGCAAAAGATTTTGGTATATTTAATTGTTTTAAAGATTAGTTTAATATTTTCAATTTATAATTTAAGTTGGAAGATTTTTTTGAATTGTTGATGGCTCTTTGTGGACCAAAATGTGCAAAGCTTTTTGCTTCAAGTGAACAACTTCTAGACTTTATTCGAGAGCGTTGTAAGAAGAATGTAAACATTGAGGATCAGGAGGGTCAGGTTTGTTCAGCTAATATTTATTATAAAATGGTAAGAAGTAACAATCCAACAAGAATACTTGAATGTATTCATATGACCTTTACCATTTTACTTTATTCTCATTGTCAGTTTAAAAGTTCAACAAACTCAATTTAAAGGTATCTTTATGTTGGGCTGCAAATGATGATGGAACAAAACATCTTTGCGACCAGTTGACCATAATTGGAAAGAATGTTTGTTCAGAAGGTTTTACTAAGAAGAAACAATGTTAAAAAAAAATACTGATAATGAGAGCGTATATACATATAACTTATTTTTAAAACGATGTCTTTGGAAATTATTTATAATTTTTTTGCAATTTTTTCCTATTTATAAATGGGGGAAATTTATCGATTTATTAAATTTTCATTTTGCCAAAAATAAAACTACGTTAATATTTTTTAGCCGCTCTGTGGAATTGACTCACTGTGCCCGTGTCGTGTCACCTTTTTTAGCTTTAGTTTGATAACAGCTAGAAATCAATTAAAAATATGGGAATTCTTCGTAACAAGGAAAAATGTTATGAACCAATTCGAATAGAAGAATTAGCTGATGATGTAAACGAGAATTATGCCAAGTAATCATTACTTTATCTTTTAAAGTTTTTTTTTTAGTTATATCTTAGAATCCGATTTTTCTGATGATAATGAGCAACAGGAAATCCATAAAGATGAGCAGGCCGTGAGATTTCCATGCAAAAAGGCTAAACGTTATCGTCCTTCCAAGCACGTAGAAATGGTTGATGGTTTGGCACAAAAACGCAACATGAGTGGTCATAAGTGGCGAAGAATTGAAAATGGTATTTTATGATAGAGATTAATAAAATTAGTCTATTGCTTTTATTAGCACGTATGATTATGAATTATGCTGACTTGGATGACATTTACTTTGACGGTTCTGATTTAATTGATGAAACAATTACTGCATTCACTCGTCTTTTACGTGATGAATCTAAAATGAAGGTTTTTCTTTCATATTGAAAATTATAGGATATCTTTTAGATTTGGAACGATTTTATTGAAATGGATGAAAAAGGTCAAGAAAAATTGATTGAAAAAATTGAAAAGGAATTGTCTCAATCTAATGCCTCTGAGAAGCCTTGTTCTTCTAATAATAAGAAATTAGTCAGTAATGAATCCAAACGTAATAAAATAGATTCTTTTTGTTTAAGATTAATTAATATTTGCAGAAAATTCGGTAAACTTAGCCGAGGAATGTTTTAAACGTCTTGATAGAAAAATTAGAAATTGCTTACTTAAACGACGCTATATCCGATTTGTATGTTGTAAATTAATTTAAAAACATCCAATTTTTTTATTTAAAGGATTACTTGTATCAAATAGAGACTGATCTTCGTGCCTTTTTTGAACACTGTTCAACTGGAGTCTTTTGTGAACAAATTGCTTGCCGAGTGAAGCGTTTTTACATGCACGCGGTTTCACAATTTCTTCACTTAAAATCTCTGAGTAAATTTTTGATTAATTGGATATTTTTGTTCTTTTAGCACTAAACGATGATAATTCCAAAAATGTCGTTCAAGTAGAGAATGATAAAAATGAATTTTCACCTCCAGAAATTTTCCTGATAGCCTTCCTTAAACGAAAAAGACAAAAGGGAAGAAAATCAAATAACGACGATTGGTCAGAAGATAATGAAGTTCAATATTCAGATTGGACAATTGTGCATTAAAAGGAAATGTTTTGGTTTTCTAGTATATACTCTTTTTTTCTTCTAATTTTTCCCTTTCTCTCTTCCACCAAAGTTTATTTTTTAAATAGATTGTATTTTCTAATTAATTTTAATCATTTTGATATTAATATTAGTTTAACTCTTTTTATATTTTAAGGTTATTTTCTATTGTAATCTAATTTTGATTAAATATTAATTACCATAATTTACTATTAATTTTGATTTTGATATCAAGCCGTTTGGTTTCCTTTCTTCGTATTTAATATTTTTAATATTTTTAGAAATTATGGATCAAACTGAATCTATTAGTGGAGATGAGGATGTCGAGGAGATTCAAACTGTTGGTGAAGGTGAACAAGGAGATGGAGAATCATTTATTGTTAATGAACATGAGGAGGGAAATGATAACAGTGGAGAGCCTCAAGAATCTATTTCTGACGACAATGAAAATCAGGGTAGTCATTTTATCGATCTAGATGGAGAGGATCCTAAAAATGACAAAGTTCTACATTTGGGGCACTCTATTGGTAGTGAGGAAGAACTCCACGAGAGTGCAGATGGGGACTCTTCAGGACAATCTGTTGCTGATAATGAGGAAACTCAAAAGGAGGTAAATGATGAAGAGGTTGGACGTTCCATTAATGAATGTGAAAATGATGAAGCACAAGAGAAGGTTATTGATGATTCTGGTGAACAACAAAAGGATGCAAATGAAGAAGAAACGACTCAAAAGGATGAAGATAATGTTGAGTCTAATAAAGAAGGGGTTGAAGAAGAGAAAAATGATGGAGAAGAAGATCAACAATCTCTTAGTGGAGATGAGCACAAAGATGGAGATGTTACTACCTTAATGCAAAACATTTTTGGTGATGATATGAGTGATGATGATGATGAAAAGAATGAAGAGGGTGGACAGGTTTTTAAATTATAATTTAAAATATTAGAATAATTTTAGAGCTCAAGTCAAGCTAGAGGTTTTGGGTCTGATGATGAACCAAAGCTTTTACGAGTTGAACAGGATGAGGATGAAGACGAGTTTGCTTTTTATTTTTTAAAAATAAATTTATATTTTTAGAGATACTCATGGACGTAGATGGGACTTCGACGTTATGTTGGACAAAAAGAAAAATGATCGAAGACGTCGCCGCCGAAAAGATGGTTCGATTGATTTGATGGCTGATGCTGATGATCAAATTAGAGAATTAATTGATGCTATGAATGAGGCAGCGAATGTATTTTTTTATTTTTTGGGACTGCAGGTTTATTTTTCTTTTAAAAATAGGATGACCGTACAGCAAATATTGATCGCCGTCCTGCAGTTAAAAAACGAAAAATGCTTTCTGTAGTTAAAAATGCTCTTGTTAAAGTTGATCTTTTTGAACCAATGTTAGAAAATGGTTTGAATTTATTTTTTTTAATTTATAGATTTTTTTGTAGGAATGGTTAGTGCAATGTCTGAATGGTTGGCACCGTTACCTGATAAATCTCTTCCTGCTTTGGAAATTAGGTTTAACTTTTAAAAATTTGAGAATTATCTATTTTATTAAATGTTAGATGCACTTTTTTGAAAATTCTCGAACGTTGGCCTAATTTGGAGCAGGTTTATTTGATCAGACAATATTTAACAAATTATTTTTCAAGGGAATTCTCAAACAATCTGGCTTAGGGAAGGCAGTTATGTATCTTTACAAACATCCTAAAGAGACAAAAGAAAATAAAATTATTGCGGCAAAACTTATAAGAGAATGGTCTCGACCAATTTTTCAGGTTCTTTTCAAATAGATTTTTTCTTATACATTTTTCTTTAGTTGGACAGCGATTTTCGTTCACTTAGCAAAGAAGAACGTGTTCAACGAGATTATTCACAAATGCCCCTTGCAAAACGCAAAAGACTTTCGTAACTTTTTTTAAAATTATTTTTCCTTTTTTAATTATTTTTTCCTTTTAAGAGTTGATGAAGACAATAATGGAGGAATTCCAATATTTTCTTCAGCAAATAAATCACAAAAAGAAAAAGCGAATGATGATAGTGGACCAAAACGTCCTGGTGATCCTGGTTTTATTTCACGTGCTCGGGTTCCCAGACTTTCAACTAAAGATTATATTGTTCGTCCACGGCCTGAAATTGAAAGTCAATTTAGAGGAGAAACAAAAAATAAACAAGTAAAATTGGTTTTTAAAAAATTTGTTAAAATTTTTTTAGGCCTCTCGATTTGTTCGTGTTCAAAATGGTTTTCGTCAATCAAATAAAACTGGAATTGTTAAGCGTGCAGTTGGTGTAAGTATTTCTGGAAAGAATCTTTAAAAAAACTATTTAAGTAGATATACTTTGAATTTTATTTTATTTTTTTTGTATAGAAAAAACTGGTCTGGTCTTTATAATATTTTAGACAGAATTTTTTTTTAACTAAAAAATTTTCTTTTTTAAAGTTTTGCCATCTTTTTATTTAAATTTGAGTTAAAAAATCTGTCTTTTAATTAATTACTATTTAAAATTTTTTTTTAAAAATTAATTATATAAAATTGTTATTAAATTTTTCGTGTTGTAACTTAAAAATTTTTTTTTATTTTTTAAGTTCTTCACAAATAAAATACCATCTACTCTATTTTGCTTACATTTATTTTATAAATTTACTGAATAAATCTTTTTTTTTTTTTTAAAGATTTATTTTTGTTAAAATTGCACTATTTCGCATATGCGTTATAAGCAATTTTTTTTTTATTTTATGCTAATGACATATTTTTAAATTTTGTTTCTTATATTAAAAAATGGTCAAATGATTCTTGAATAGGCTGCTACTTTATTTTTATTTTCTCAGCTTTTATTTAAATGTATGAAATAATTGATTTTTAAAAAAATTTTTTATTTTTTTAGGTGCAATGTTTTAATTTTCTTTTAAAGAAATAAGATTTCGTTTTAATAGATGGAAGAAGAAATAATTAAAAAAGAAGAACTACAAAATGAATTGAAATTTAAACAAATAAATAATAATAATAAAATTGATTTATATCCTTATCAATGTTTACTTTTTTTATTTACTCAATTTGGGTATTTGGCTGTTGTTCCATCAATGCTTTTGACTACTTTTTTTGAACCAAATTTAGTTTAATTAAATTATTTTAAATAAAAATTTATATTTTTTATTTATTTTTAAGGAATTTTGTCAACATGGAAAAGACAAAAATTTTCAAAATTCAGCAGAAGAAAGATTATTTCATTCTTTATTGATTGAATGGAAAGAACATTGTAAAAATTCTATTTGGACTGTTTTGATCTCCTCAATTGTATTATTAGGAACTATTATTGGTTCTTTTGTTGCAGGATTTGTGGCTGATCGTTTTGGACGGGTTTTTTTACATTTTTTCTTTACTTTTTTTCCTTTTTTTTAGAAGCCTGTTGTTGTTGGTATTCTTTTTTAATTATTTTTTAATTTAATTTTAGTTTCAATGTTCTCAATTTGTTTTTTTAATTTTTTACTTTGTTTGTTTGGTGGTTTTAATAAAATTTTTGCACTTTTTGTTTTATTTTTTATTGGGACTGCTTGTGGTGGTTATATGGTTACTAATATGGTTTTTTTCTTTTAAATTTATTTTTTTAATTTAAATTATTTAAGGTTTTATTAGTAGAAGTTCTTCGTAATCCAACAGCTCGACTTTTAGTTGTTTCATTAAATGGATGGCCTTTTGGTATGATTGGAACTGCTTTTTTAGCTTTTTTCTTGCCAAATTGGAAATTGTATAGCCTTGCAATTTCTATTTTTGCTTTATTATTTTCTGTTATTATTGTAATTATTTTTATTTTTGAAATTTATTTTCTCTTTTATTAAAGCAATATTTTGCTTGTGAAAGTATTCCTTGGCTTATTCAATCAGGAAAGCAACAAAAAGCTCATTTTGCACAGCAACATTTAATTAGAGTTTTTTTTTAAATTTTATTTAAAATTCTTTTTTTAGATTAATTCTTTTCTTGCCCTTACAAAGAAGGAAGAAATAAATGAAACTTATGATTTATTTATGCCAAATAATGAGAATACAAATTTTGAAAATTCTATTGAAGGTATAAATGAAGCAATAAAAGAAGAAGAAAAAGAAGATTTATCTGTTGTTGTTTATACTTATTTTGATCTTTTTCGATTTTCTTCAATTAGAGTTCACCTTTTATCCCTTTTATTCTGTTTTGGTTCTTCAAGTATTGTTTCTTTTGGTCTTTATTTTTCGGCTGAATTATTGCCTGGATCAAGGTTTTTTCTTTTAATAATTATTTTAATAAAATTATTAAAAAAAAGATATTTAAATATTGCATTAATGGGATTTTGTAAATTAACTTTTGGTTTTATTCCTTTTATTGCCTCTAATTTTATGGGTCGAAAGCCGATACTTTTAATTTCTATTGGTAATATTTTATTAAATTAAATTATATATTTTTTTCTTTAAGGATTTGCAATGTTTTCAGCGTGGAGTCTAGTAATTTGTCATCTTTTTAATTTTGACAAATATTTTGTAATTACTATTTTTGGACTTTTAATGACTGGAGCAATTGATCCAAATTGGAAAATAATCCATTTACTTTCTATTGAATTATTTCCAACACCTATTCGAAATATGGCACGGTTAAAAAAACATAAAAATTCTTTTAAATTAATTTTTTTTCAGTGCTTTATGCAATGCATTTTCTCGTTTAGGAAGTCTTTTAGGTCCTTGGTTTCTTTTAACAAAAGTAGGCAATAATCAATTTTTTCCATTTTTTGTTTTTTCAATTCTTTTAACAATTCAATTTTTTATTTGTTTAATATTTTTACCTGAAACAAAAGGAAAACCACTTCCTAATTCTTTAATTAAATATTCCTCAAATAAAAATAATTTGAATAGAAATTAAAAAATATTTCAAAATAAATGATCTCTTTACATGTTGAAAAAAAAATCATTCCTTTTTACAATCTTCTTTTGTTTTTTTATTGTCCTATACATAATTTAGTTTAAAAAGAGCATAAAAAATTTTTTTTTAATTAATAATCTTATTGAAGAAAAAGAAATTAATTTTTTTTTTTCTAAATATTAGTTTCCATGGAAATGGAAAAATTTTATTAAAAGAATTTAATTTTTGTTTTTAAAACATTTTCGCAATTGTATAACATTAATTTAATAAGAAAATTAATTTTTTGATTATTTTTATTCTCTTTTTATTAAGTTGTTTTTTTTTTCAATTAAAAAATGACTGAAAGAAATGATTCTTTTGCTTTAGCTCCATTAATAAATTTACCTCAAAAAACTAATAAACGTCTTTCAATAAATTATGAAAGAGACGAACAACAATCTGTTTTTGTTCCAATTTCAAAAAATTCTTTAGCAAATATGAAAATCTCTTTACTTTTGGATAAATATGAAAAAATTGCAAAAATTGGTAATTTTTTTTTTAATTTTTTAGAAAATAAAAAAAATTATTTTTAGGTGAAGGATCATATGGAATTGTTTTTAAATGTCGTAATAAAGAAACTGGAGAGGTATTCATTTATTATTTTTAATTAAATTATATTTAGATTGTTGCTATCAAAAAATTTGTTGAAACAGATGAAGATCCAGCAATTAAAAAAATTGCTTTTCGTGAAATAAGAATGTTAAAAGTATATATTTTATTTTAATTTGTAAATTTTTTATTTTTAAAAGCAATTAAAACATCCAAATTTGGTAAATTTAATTGAAGTTTTTAAACGAAATAAAAAGCTTCATTTGGTCTTTGAACATTGTGAAAGGACAGTTTTGGATGATTTGGAAAAATATCCAAATGGGTAAATATAATTTTTAAATAAATTAAATATTCAATATTTACATATGTATATTATATTAAATAGATGCCCTGAATTTTTAACAAAAAATATTATTTTTCAATTACTTGAAGCAACTCGATTTTGTCATTCAAAAGGATGTGTTCACAGTAAATAAATTAATTTTATTTTTTAATATTTTTGTAGGAGACATCAAACCAGAAAATATCCTCCTTACGGTTCAAAATGTTGTTAAGTTGGGAGATTTTGGTTTTGCTCGCATTTTAAGTAAAATAATTTTTAATAATTTTTATTATAATTGAACAATTTTTACTTTTGTAAAAGTCTGATTGTTATTGTAAATAAAATAAAAGGCAATTTACTAATTTATAAAGATCCAAATGAATTGCTGACTGATTATGTTGCGACTCGTTGGTATCGAGCTCCCGAATTATTGGTAGGAGATACAAAATATGGCTTTTATGTAGATATATGGGCAATTGGATGTGTTTTCGCTGAAATGTTAACAGGAGAGCCTATTTGGCCTGGAAGGTTTAAATTATTAATAGTTTAGAAAATAGTTTCACAAAAATTCAGATCAGATGTTGATCAGCTTTATCTTATAATTCAAACAATGGGTAAATGTTTATTTTATTAATTATATATTAAATTATTAAAAATTTAAAAGGTCCAATAACATCAAGGCAAATGCAGACATTTTGTGAAAATTCCTATTTTCGTGGTATTAGCATTCCAGAACCTGATGATTATATTGGATTAACACAGAGACTCGCACAAACAGAAAACCCTGATTCATCGCTTGATGAAACTGCTATCGATTTCCTTCTTGTATGTAAAAAGATTTTTTTTTTAATTTTTTAAAATATTTCTTTAAGAAATGTCTTCATGTAAATCCCGAAATGCGTTGGAGTGCAGAAGGGCTACTAGGACACGAATATTTTAAAGAATTTAGTTTTAGACTGCCAGAATTTGACGGAGAGGAATTAACGCCTAATAATAGCTACTTGCCAATACTCGCAGAAAGGAGGAGGCCAAGTATTACACAACAGGTTACAAACAATCAAGAACAGGATGGGCAAAAAAGTAATGCCTCTACACATCTGCCATCAATATTGTGATTAATTTACAGCCTCAAATGTGAATGATTCAATTTTTGAAGTTAAAAGTGCAGTAAAAAATCAGGTTTTTTCTTCTCTTTAAAAGAGATATTTTTATCCTTTAATTTTTAAAGACCATCCAAACTCAAAAAATAAATTTATCATATAAAATTCAAAAATGTTTATGAAATGAACGTTTACAAAAATCTAATAAATTAAACGACACATGATTGTTTTTTATAAAAAATATATTTAAATGGTCAAGTAGTAGCTCGAATAGGAAATGATTAAAAAATAGAAAGGCATGAAGAATAAATTAAGTTTTTTTTACCACAAAACAAAAATGTAATGATATGAGGTAATAAAATAAATAAGAAGGCAGTAAGTCAAAACAAAAAAAAAAGTTTCAAAAATGAAGATTTGTCAAAAGCTACCCGGGAAACATATTAAAGGTTTTGACGTCCCAATTTCATTAACCTGAATAGTCACTTGAAATATTGAGTATTTCTTTCTTCCGCTATAGTCGATACGCTCGGCCGGACGGTGAAAGGTGCAAACATTCCTAACGTTTGATCGGCACATTTCACGGCAAACACCATCCCATATTGTTCTCTAAATCAATAATGTTTAAAAATTTGATAGAGAATAAAAACCTCATTCTTTGTTTTCATGTTAAATCCAGCAAAAACTCCATAGACACATGTTTGCCGAATCCCCACAAGATGACGTGGAATTTGATAAAGATTTCGGAGCTCAACAAGTCCTACCCATGGATAATCAACGTCTTGAACCTGTAAATTAATGATTTCTTTATAAATATTTTAAAGAAATTCTAACCATAGCTAGTCCATTGCTTTGCCCAGTAATAATGCACCGCCTAAATTCTCTTTTTCCACTTTCAGAAAAATGTGCATATAAGCAGCAAGAGCCTTCAAAAGTGTCGTTTGGGTGCAATTTTTTTGCTTTTTCTTCATCTCCTCTTAATTTACTTACTTCTTCGTGGTATTCTCTATATTAAGCATAATTAAATTAAAATTTTAAACATACTTCAGTTCATTATGTACAAACGAAAAATCGTCATTCAGCTCAAGAATTTGAAGTCCAACACCGTCCGTAGGCAATTTGCATATGGAAACACGAACAACATGAGGCGATGTCAAAATGTCCGATGGAAGAGGAAAACGGGGAAGAGTTGTAAGTATCTATATTAGAAATTAAAATAATGGTGAATTAGAAGAAACCTCTTTCATATATTTCTTTTCTTGAGAAGGCTTCTTAAAAAAATATTTTATTAACAATAAAATAAGTAATACCTGATGACGTAAAACATGTCGTTTAATCCAAATTTCTCCAGTTTCAATATCTAAGTTTTCAAATTACTTTTAAAATGAAAAGAAAAATAACCTGGAGTTAACTTAAACACATCATTCCAGTAGAGATGGAGAAAGCCAGTGAATTTGATTGGTTCCAAATGCGGTGCATCAGGCGATTTCCCTTTTACTTCATTATATTCCTTTGTATTCATTAAGTTCTTCATCTTGAACAAATGGAAAAAGTTAAAGATAAAAAAACTAACAACATCAGTTAAAGGCATCTTCCTCTGTTGTGGAAGAATTTCAAAAACCTGATCGGCGAGTTTTACATTTCTGAAGATTTCTGCATTTATTGAAGGGGTTGAACTAACCTAAATTATAAAAAAGTTAAGTTATATTAAAAAATTGATACAAAAATGTTCTTTTCTTCGCTGGATTCATCGATTATAAGAGAAATGATGTCTGGCTCATGTAATGCGAACATTCGTCCACAATAACGAAAAACCTCACATTCATAGCCTTCGGGCATTAAACGAGTGCAAAAAAGTTCTCTCAACTAAAACATTGGGATAACAAAGAAAATAAATCAACTTACAAATCTTGGTGTTAGATATTCTCCAAAATTTTTATAGTAGAGCTTATTGAGGTTGTTAAAAGCAAATTTTCCACTGTTGCTTCCATCAAAAAGACTGATTAGTTTATAAAGATTTGTCTGAAAATGTGGTTTAAAGAAATATTTAAGAAAATTGCACTCGTCTCAGCTCATCGAAAGGGTGCTTAGAAAAGAGGAATTCCCAAAATGCATCATTGCGTAACTTTGACAAGTCATGTTTTTTGTAGTTATTTCCCAGCATTATTAATCTAAAAATTTGAAATGATATGTAGTTCAACATTAACGATGAATTTAAACATTAGAATGAAGGAGGAGCTTAACAAAGCTATAATCCTTTATTAGAATGATGGGAATGAGCGGAACGTCTAGAAGAGTATCGCTAAAAGAGTCCATAAGAGTATCACCGAAAGAGTATCGCCAAAAGAGTCTTCATTAAAAATTTGGTGATACTCTTTTTACAAATATTGAAATTTTAATTAGTTTTTCTTCGTTTATTGACCTATGACTTTCTAGAATATCCCCCAATTATACGCAATCCCTTTTACATTCAAATTTTAATTTAGATAAACAATTTTTTCTTTTTAGAAAATGGTTATCTCTTCTGCAGTAGAAGGATTACTCATGAAGAACATCTCCAATAATCAATTGTGCGACATATTGTTATCTATTACTGATGCTTTAAAGGACTTGCACTTGCATATTTCACATCCTCCAATACAATCAATATCGAGCGTTTAACAGGTTTTTTAATGTTTTGTTGCATTTTTACATTATATTTAGAATTTTATCGTGGTTCAGATGCAGCGTTGTTAGCTGTTCCGAACGACTTCGGTCGAGAACGCATTTGAGGGCGGTTGTTCTGGTTAATTCTGAAGGGCCTCGTGTTCTAGGAACCGACTACGATAAGGGCCTCGCGTTCTAGGAAATGACGACGATTAGGGCCTCGCGTTCTAGGAACTGATGACGATTAGGGCCTCGCGTTCTAGGAACTGACGACGATTAGGGCCTCGCGTTCTAGGAACTGATGACGATTAGGGCCTCGCGTTCTAGGAACTGACGACGATTAGGGCCTCGCGTTCTAGGAACTGATGACGATTAGGGCCTCGCGTTCTAGGAACTGACGACGATTAGGGCCTCGCGTTCTAGGAACCTTTGTGTTCTCGGAATCAGGACCTTTGAAGAGTTAGTTCTCGGAATCAGGACCTTTGAAGAGTCGGTTCTCGGAATCAGGACCTTTGAAGAATAGTTCTCGGAATCAGGACCTTTGAGGAGTTAGTTCTCGGAATCAGGACTTTTGAATAGTTGATTCTCGGAATCAGGACCTTAGGGTTTTAAACGTGCCCATGGATTGTGTTCCAATTGCCAGGTTGTTTAAGGGGCTACGACTAATTCTGTTATGTTTTTCTTTGGGTAAACATCTAGGTATAAAAACACTATCTTTTAATCATTTCTCATATTTCTAGAATTGAGGGTGTGGAAGCGTCTGACTATGCAATGTCATCAGTTGCGATTCAACACTGCTGGAGAAGAAGGAAATTGCAATTTGGAGGGACATAATATTTCGGTTTATTTTAAATTTTATTAATAGAATATTTTTTTAATTTAAAAGCTGACAATCTGAAGAAAATGGAGGAAGGTCTTCATGTATTTTAAGGAGATTTTGGACCTTTGGGAGGTTCTATTTTTGCATTCTGGCACATAATCAAATTTTACAGTAGAGGTTTGTTCTTTTATTTAACAAAAAGTAGTTTTTGGACCGGCGAGATCAGGTTTTTGATGCTTTAATTCTTACATTTAAGACGGCATTCAAGGAATCCAAAATAGCTATATTTAAATCTAAACGAAGAAATAATAAGACATTTGGCTATATTTATAAAGCATGATTTGATTTAACATCGAATGACAATTCACTTATTAGTAGAATAAAGGACCACAAAAACATCACAAATTAAAAATGTTTTTACATTTTTTTTGTTATTTTGTACAATTTTATATGTCTCTAAATTAGTGCCTAACCAAGGTCATTGGCGGCCTTCTTTTTAGTTTGCTATTTTTTTATGCTTTACACTTCTAAATTGTGCTCCAATCATCTTTTCGCTGATTTTCCTCCTTTTACCCAACGGCTGGTAGATCAGGTCTTTTTTTTCTTATTATGCAATCACTCCCTTATAATTGAAAGTCCCTTTTTTGCTATTCTTGGATGGCCTTCGACGGAGAAAGCTCTTTATTTTTCTTCCGTTTTGCGCAATTTTCGGACTGTCTTTACCTGCTTTCTCGTATCAGATTGTTCCCGGCCGCACCAACCCATCTGCAAAAAAAGGAAGTTTTACTTATAAAAATAAAGAATTTTATTAAAAGTTAAAATAAAATAAAGACAATTTTTGAATGTGAAGGTTTTTTACGGCCTACGCATTTTTTTCTTCTTATTTAAGGTGCGCGAAATAAAGAAGAAAAAGTTTTGAATGGCCTTTACCAGCCGGGAATTTTTTCTTAAAAGAGGCGGTTGTAGTGGCGGTCATCTTTATTGGAAATGGATGGATGGGCACTCCATTTAAAGATCGGGTTTGTTGAATTTTTCTTCATTCATTTAAACTTATTCAAAAATATGAATTCGTTATTAAATTTATTTTCCAAAAATTATCAACATGAGAAAGAATTATTTAAAACATCATTCCCTTTAATCAATCTAAATTTTTTAAATTCTCAAGAATTATCCTCCTTAATTTCTTTTATTAATTCTCCACTTTTTATTAATCAATTAAGCCTTTCTGAACAACAAAAAATTTTAATTTATCAACAACTAATGAGTTATTTACCACTTTGTTCTTTGCCTAATTTTAATAAAATTAATTCCAATAATAATAATTTCTTAGCGAATTTTTCTTCAATTAATAATTCTGAAACAACTCCTCAATCAACTTCTTCAGAAATAACAACAACAATTGACAAAAAATCAAAAATTAAAGACTTTGGAATAGATGAAATAAAAGTTCGCCGTCTCTCATATCCACGTGAATTTAAACTAATTGTACTACATAGCTATTGGACAAATGGAAAGAACAAATATAGAACCTGTAAAGAATTTCATATAACAAAGTAGGCGTATTTGCATTAAGATTAAATTAAAATCAATTTTTAAAGATCAATGTTAAATGGTTGGCTTTCAAAAGCTGAAAAAATTCAAAACTCGCGACCTGGATCTTTAAAATCTGGACGTTCCGGCAGAAGGTTTTCCTTTTCAGATAAATAATTTTTTTATTTCTAGACCACAATTTCCAAAAATTGAAAATCAATTATTTCAACTTTTTCTTGCCGAAGAAATTAAAGGAGAAAAAGTTTCAAATAAATGGATACGTGAAACTGCAAGGATTTTAGCAGCAAAGGAAGAAGAAAAATTAAAAGAATTAGAATTAAAGAATGGCTTTTTAAAAATTAATATTAATTCCAATAATGGTCAATTTTCTGAAAGATGGTTACATAATTTTAAAAAAAGATTTCAAATAGGTAAAATAATTTTTTGAAAATTAAGTTTTCATTCAAAAAGTGTTTTCATAAAGAAAAAAAGCAGATTGGATTTTTTTAGTTTTGTATTATAGAATATTTATTATAAAAAGATTGCTAAAATATTTTTCTCCATTAAAACGATATATTTTTTTTATTTAGTTTGGAATTTTGAAGACGATCAAAAAATAAATTCAGTTACTAAGTTTTCATCAAAAAATTTAAATTCTGAAGAATTAGAAAGGTTTAAATTATTTTATTTGATATAAAAATAATTTTTAAAGAATTGGACGTGAAATTTGTTCAATTAATGGTCAACTACCAATTCAAGTATTTTATGAAAAATTTCATCAAATTGAACAAAATATTACATTTCAAAAATAAAAAGAAAATGCTTTAAATAATTTAAATTAATTTTTTTTTTAAGAAAACCGGTACAAATTATTTATTTAAAAAATATACTTCTTAAACATTCCAAAATAAATGTATAATATTTTGTATAAAAAAATGGAATGTGTGTCCAACAACAATTAATCTCCTTAAAATCTTCAAATCCTCTTTTTTAGAAAAAATTATAAAATATTTAATACATGTTTTAATTTATTTAAAAATTAAATTTTTCCCCCTTTTTTTAATTGTTTTTAAACAAAATAATAATTGAAAAAATTTGTCAATTAATTTTTTCACTTAAGAACACTTCTTTCTTTTTGTATTTTTATAATATATTTTTGTTTGTATATAAACAATCCTTTTACTTTCACTCATTTTCTCGTCAAATTTTTCTTTTTTTACCAATAAAATTTTTGTTTGCTTCTAACGCCTCTTTTTTGATTTTAAGGTGATAAAACTTATTTACGTGTTTTTTCTTTGATTAAACAGTAAAAAAATAGAAGAAAATATTTATATATATAAAGGTAAATAAATATATTTATTGTAATAACTTTTTTTTACAATTTATTTTTAATAAAGATAAGTTTTTTTTTAAATAAGTGTTTACAATTATTTTTTATCTTGATATTAATAAATTTAACTATTTTCCCCCAAATTTTTATAAAATCAATTCCAATTATTTTTTTAAATTTTCCTCATCCTTTTTAATTTTTTCCTCTTTCCTGGCCATATGACTGCCCTTAAAATTAAATAACTTTTTTTTTAGTAAACAAAAATATTGCGCAGTATCTAAAAAGTGGGGAGAATTTTTTTTATTATTTTTTTTTTCTATTAGGCTGATCTGATTTTATTTTTGGATTTTTTTTTCTTCCTTTTTTTTTTTATAAATGGAGAACAAGTTTCTTTTTTTAAAAAATTATTTTTCTCTTAATTTTTTATTTTTTTTTACTTATTTTCTAGGACTAAAAAATTAATCAATTTTTTTTTTATTAAAAAATTTTATTTCTAAAAAATGTGGTGGGGAAGTGGATATTATGGTGATGGTTACGGTTATGGATATTATGGACAACAGGTATAAATTTTTATTTAAATTAATTTTTTGAAAGTACAAAATTGTTTTGTCGGATGAAATGTCTTCTCTTTTTTCCAGTTTCCTCCCTCCATGGTAATTAATTAGAATTAATTAAATATTTGTACAGTAAACTTTATACAAGTTAAATTCTTATTATTTTATTTTTAAAACTAATATAAATAAATAATTAATGTTTAGCTATTTATTAAGGAGGGTTGAAACATAAAATTCTGATAATTTTTAAATATTTATTTGTTTATTTTTAGATGATTCTTGTGATTATTGTATTAATAATTGGTTGTCTTTTCCTTTGTTGTATGCTTGGTATTTTTTGGTTTCTTTATTCGGTTAGATTTTTTCTAATTAAAAATATTTCTAAAAAAAATTTTTTTTAAAGCAAAAAAGGAATGAAAGGGCAGAATCAGCAAATATTCAATATTATCCTTCTTATTATGTCCCACCAGCTGCAAGAATTGGAAAAGATGGAGAATATGGAGGAACAACACAATTTAGATAAAATTAATTTTTTAAAGAAATAAAATCCTAGTCGAATATTTCATACATAATAATATAATATATAAAATAACCTCTTTTCCCTTCATTTAATTTTTTTTAGGCACTTAAAGCCTTATTTTTTTTTTAATTTTATAATTTTCTACATTTTTGTAGAAATTTTTTTTTAATTAAAAAGATCGTTTTTAGAAAAAATTATTTCCTCAAAAATATAATTTTATTAAACAATCTTTTTAATTATTTGATCTTTTCTGGTTTAAAATAAAATTTATTAAAAAATTATTTTAAATAAATTTATTTTTTAATTAAAAACCATTTTTTCTTTTTAAATTTAAAATTTAATCTTTTCCTTTCCTTTCCTTTAAAAAAGAAAAGAATTTGGACTTTTTAGTGGCCCAAAAATATTTCATTAATTTTTTCTTTTCTTGTACTCACCAACTGGCCAATTTTATTTTAGCTTTAAAGCAATAATATGATACATGGAAGGATTAAAAAAAGAAAAGAAAAATTAAAAAAATAAATAAAATAAATATATGGATATTTCCCCTATTTTCAAAAAAAAAATATTTTTTTATTAAAAATGTTCTCATTTGCTTTTTTTATTTTTATTCAATTTTTTCAATTTATTAATAATGTTGGTCATAAAGATTGGACAAATTCAGGATATCCTGATATTCGAGGACCAACATTTCAAGTTAAACAATTATTTAAACAGATTATTTTATTTTATTTTTTTAGCAATGTGCAATTAAAATACCTGAAGATAAGCCTTTATTTGTTTGTGATCCAGATAAAATATTTAATTCTACACAATGTAAAAATAAATTAATTTTTATTTAAAAAAATTAATCCTTTAAGTAATTCGAATAAATGATGAACTTGCTAAAGTTGCTATAGGTTAATTAAGAATTTAAATAAAATAAAATTTAATGTTCAGATACACCATGCCCATGCCAAAGACGTTCTCAATGTTCAAGTTTGTAGAATTGAAGTCTTTGTAGTATAGGGCCTATAGTCCTAGCCCGTTTATAGTAAAATCACTTAATTTTTTAAAATAAAATACTATACTACCATAATCCTTGATTAATTAATTTAAAAATCTTTATGATATTTTTAAAGGTGGATACAGCACTAGCGGCAGTACTTTCCATGGATTCATTGTGTACATAGAATTAAAAACTTTTCCTTTGATTTTTAATTTTGTTTCTGCAGTTCTATAGCATTAGTCGATAATTTACAAATGAATTTTCATTCGCCTTCAGAACAACAATTAACTGATAGAGCAGAAAGTTTTTGCAAAGCACTTGAAGGACGTTGGGCACTTGGGGATTGTGGAAATTCTGTGATTATATTTGTATGGAGGCATTATAAGAAGTTAGCAATACAAGTTAAAAAAAAATAATAAAAAATAATTAAGATTAATTATTTGGCCAGCAAGACTAGCAGAACGTTATATTACAGTAAGAAAAACATAAAAATATTAAAATAATATTCTTAGCAAGGTGAACGTAAATCAATTCTTGCTCGTGTAAATGACTTAGTCCAAAACGGTAAACTTTAAAAAAAAAAAATAAAATTAAAAAATCAATTCTTATTTGATTAGATAAGTGGAGTGAAGCTATTGCTCAAGTTATTTGTGAGAAAATTAGTTTAAATTAATTATTCTTAAAACAAATTAAGTTGAAATGTATGAACAACTTAGAGGTGAACCTGAATCTAGAGTGGACACGGGTACTTTCTTTGTTGATCTTTTTACTAATTCCACATTTACTTTAAAGGAACTTTGTCTTTAATAATTGCTGTCGGAGTGGCCAGTTTATTGACTTCATTAATTACTGGTATTTAATTTATTAAAAAAATTCAAAAAAAAAATAATTTTAGGATGTGTTTGTGCCTTCCGTTGTTGTGGAAATTTATCTCCAAATGATGAAAAATCTGCAAGTGTACTTATTGATTCTTCTGCCAGTTTTAGTCTAGTTAATTTTAATATTTAAAAAAAATTTTAAAATTATTTTTTAAAGCCACCAATGAACTGCCAATTACCTATTACATCTTCTACATTTCGTTCTTCAAATCAACAAATTTCATTTATGCCTTCCTCTCCTCCTGCTATTCGGAGATCACTGACTCCCCCTCCCCAACCTTCACAGCTTACTTATATGGCATTTTCTGATACGACAATTGTATAATTAAAAGAGGAATAAACATTATAAATATTTGAATAAATTTTCATCGCTTAAATGTTCTGATGGCTTCGTCGTCTGTGACTGTCATGTGCTGCATGAGAAGCAAATTGTTTCCCACAAATTTTACACTAACAAATATCAATATTTGATTACTTTAATTTTTTATAACCTTGAATGGTTTTTCACCACTATGTTGGCGTACTTAAATTAAAAATTATTTAAAACTACAGTATCCCTAATTATTTTACTATGAGTTCGTAGAATAGAGCTGGCAGTGAATGACTTTTCACAATGAGGACATTTGTAAGGACGTTCCCCTGAATGAGTACGCAGATGCTTAAATTAAAAAGTTGAATAAAAATTAAGAAAAATTTTCTAGCTTTGCTTAAACTGCTCGACTGAGAAAAGGCTTTTCCGCAGTGTTGGCAAATGTGTGGTCGACGACGTTCATGAACATGAAGAATATGAATTCTTAAGCGATCACGTTTCTCAAAAGATCTAAACAAGGAACAGATTATATAGTACAAATAATATATAATACCTTGAACAATGTGGGCATGGAAAACGGCGCTGACCATTATCTACGCAAGGGGTAAACTTTAAATGTTTATCCCTGAAAGAAGATCTTTGATTTCTTTTAATTAAAATATTACCTGTAATAAGCATAACTAAATAATTTTCCACAACGAGGACAAGCATATCCACAATGAGTGTCAACAACATTGCTACTTGATTCCTTATCAGCTTGAATTTGGGCATTTTCTTCAATTGTAGGTTCAAAGCTTGCTGAAATTAAATTTTTATAAATATTCTCTGAATATTTCAATACCTTTAGGTTTTTTTCGCTTCGCTTGAGATATCATTTTGTCAAGATTTTTTGTAGCTTTTTCTGTCCTTATATTTGTATCAGCATTAATATCGTTTTTTCTAAGAATGTTGACTTTCTTTAAATAAAATTGATCTAATAAATGAGATTTAATTGCTTACTTTATTATTATTATTATCAGAATTTATCATTGTTAAATAAATGGAAAGATTTTTGAATGATAAATATTCAGCTAATGAGTAATGTGATTGGCCAGAAAATATTGAAGATCCAATAATATCTACAATAATTATGACCTTGTATATATTTTTGTGTTTTTAACCTTTAATTTCATTATTTGGGGGGTTTTCATCAAAGGAAGATCCAATTATTGAATCAATGCTCAAATTATGCTTTTTCTCATTTTCTGGGGTTGTTTTAATTTTGATCAATGGTGGCACAAACAAATTTATTGAAGGAGCGAGCCTTGGATGAATAAAATGTCGAAATAAAACTGATTGATAATGATAATAAAACATATTAGGGAAAGGTAAAATGAATGGAAATGACTGAGGGAAAATACTTGAAATATAAGTATGTGGAGTTTGTATTAAATTGGAATCATTTAGGATTTCCATTTTAGTTTGTTGGCTGTAAATAAGATCTAAAATTAAAGGAATATTATCTAAATATATAGTAATATATTATTTAATTTCCTTAAAAGCTAAAATTAAAAATATGGTGTCAATTGCGCAAAAAGCACCATCTCACTCACAATTGAAAACACTCTAACCACTAAAATTTTTACATTCAAGATTAAATATTTAGAGGTAGCCAAAAGATCATAGAAGGTCCGTACCAAGTTAGTTGTTGTCCACTTAAGTGTCAAGTACTTATTAACAGGTTGGTTGGTATGTGAAGTAGAAAATTAAAAGACAAATTTATAATTTTCCAAAAATATTGTTGACTAGTGGATAAATAATGAGGACAGTGAATAGTAGGCCAAATAAAATTTTACATATTTATACATTAACTTATTCAGCATAATTTTGCCAAATTACCAGTGTGGCTTGACCAAGTGTAAGATTCTGTAATTTTTGGCATAGTAATTCCCTTGATAAGGCGTCTAAGGAAATATAACGGTAATGAATGGCTCTCCCTCCCTAGCCCCTATAATTCACTTATATAAAACACAATATTGAAAGAAGAAAACAGCAATACATACATTTAAAATAAATTAATTTACATAGACTCTTAGCATTATAAATATTGGATATTTAGTTAAAAAGAATAGATATATATTATTTTTAAATATTTTACAGCACTTATTTGTTAGATATATGAAATAATAGACAAAGATCACAAATAACGCTAGTTTAAATAATTAAAGTTTCAATTATATATACATAGCTAGCTATTTGGGTATTAAAAGTTCATAATTAGAATATCAATGATAGGCAGTATATAAAAATAAAACTAGAAATTTTTAAATTATAAGACTAAAATTGAAAACAATAACCAAAAAGTAAGTCAGAAATAGAACCATAAATATAATCTTATAATTATTATGAAATTATTCAAGTTAAAAAAATTGCAGAAGAACGCAAAAAAATGCAAAAGAAAAAATATCTACAAATAAAACTTTAAAAATAATCTAAAAGATATAAACAAATGTCAGGAGTTTGTCAGAATTATAAAAAGATAACCTGCACCAAGAAAATCAACTTTCTTTAAAATCTCAGGTGCATTCTTTGAAAGTAATGTTCTACTCAGTTCACTAGGTGGAAAAATATGAGCAACACAACCTTGATGATGCTATAAAAAAATAAATGAAGGAAACATTAAAAAAAAATTATTAACCGAATTAACAATTCCGGCTGATCTTTTGGAACTATAATATTCAATAAATGATGTTGTCATTTTCTCAACTTGTATTTGAACATCATTACGATCACGTCCACAAGGTAGACAAATTAAGGCCACATAGTTTTCTTCTCGCTCCATCTTACGTGTTAAATTATCCAATTGAGATTGTTCCAAACGCATCCGTTGATTTACTCGAAGCAAAGGAATTCCTTGATCATTAAAAGAAACTAGTTCATGATTCATTCGTTCCACAAGTTGTTCATTCCCACAAACCTAAAAAGAACATATTAAACAAAGCTTCTATGATCTAACAGCGGGAATTTTCTGTTAAATTTAGATAAGCTCATAACAATTTACTTATTGTTCCAATGTAATGTTAATAATACATCTTTAAATTTTGTGGAGTATAATATTTGTATACGATGTAAAAATTAAAGATAATAAAACCTTATGCATTTGCACAAGCGTGTCTGCATTTTTCATAGCCAATTGCCCTTGCCAGATAATTGGGTAACCGCCCTGAACCTAAAAAAATAGAATTTTTAAAGCGCACAAAACATACACAATGTTGCTTCTTTTGATGGTATGCTTGAGTGGGTGGTTGAACCGGCTGAAAAGCTGGAGCTTGCTGAATCCCCCCAAACGGTGGCTAAAATAATTTAATTTTATTTAGGAATGTAATTATGTTTATAAAAATATTTAAGAACATTGTGCAACGAAGTATCTGCATTCTTTATGGTCATCTGTTCTTGCCAAATAATTGGATAATTTCCTTGAACCTAAAAAAATTAAACTAAATTGTTATAAGAAAAGAAAACATACACTTTGTTGTCTTTTTTCCTGGGGTGGTTGAGAAATTTGAGGTGGTTGAAAGGCAGGAAGTTGCTGGACAATAGGTGTTCTTTGTGATGCACAAACATATCCGTGTTTCTGGTTTATACTTGCAGACGACTGGACATGTGGAAGATTAGGTGTGACAAATTGAGATGCGGCAGAATGGACTGCGGCAAATTGAGCTGCTACAAACTGTGCTGCAGTAAACTGAGCTGCAGCAGACTGTGCTGCGGCGAATTGCGCTGCAGAAAACTGTGATAAAATAGGCTGTGGAAGAGATTGATTAATAAAATTGGGTTGTGGCACATTGATCTGCGGTATATTCGGCTGTGAAAAACTGAGCTGCGGCTTATCGGGTTGTGAAAAATTGTTTTGTGGCAAACTATGATGTGGAATAAGCTCCGGCACACTGGACTGTTGCAAATTAAGCTGTGGTAGACTTGACTGTGGTAAACTGAATTGCGGTAAAGTCTGAGCGGAAGATTGGGTTATCGAAAACTGGGAAATCGATAATTTTTTGCTTCCTTGTATTTCATTAAGTTCAAGAAAAGATTCGTTTCTATGTAATTTATCATATCCATCTTCCAATCTGACAGAAGGATTTATATTTGCAATATCATCGAGCTCCTCTTTATTAGCTGAATATTCGCCAAATACGGAAGATGCTGCATTTAAATCATCAAAATGAGTTTGACGCCTTATTGTTTCAGAAAGATTTCTGTCGATAACATGTTGCTTCTCTTGATTAGAAACTTGTATGTCGCAGGTTTGCGCAGTCACAAATTGTTCAGGAATCTGTTTTGTATTAAATTCTATAGAAGTTTCTTCATTTTCTTGTTGTTCTTTTAATACATTAGCATCAATTTCAACAAATCCAGTTGCTATAGCAGCCTCTTCCAATTTTACAGAAGCATTAATATTTGCAATAACATCGAGTTCTTTCTGGGTTACAGAACCCTCACCAAATGCAGAAAATGTACCTTTTGAATTATCAAACTGTGATTGAGCTAATTGTTTGATTATGTTTGTTTCAGGAACATTATTGTTTAACGTATCTGACATTTGATCAAAAATTTGTTTGTCGGACACTCGAGACGATTGTTGAGATGGCTGTTTTGTATTTGAATCTAGATATGTATCATCATTTTCTTGCTTCAATAACAAATTAGTATCAATTTCAACAAATCCAATGGTCATAACCTCTTCCAATTTAGCAGAAGGATTAATGCTTGCGATAGCATCTAGTTCCTCTTGATTGATAGAATATTCAACAGATGACGTGGTTTTTGAATCATTAATCTAAAATAATTTTGGCAACTTAATATTGATTGTATTAGAAACCTTTTTGTCAAGACTATGATTATTCTCTTGAATAGAAATTTTTTTGTCAAGGATCTGAGTAGTATTTATTTCTTCAGGATGTGATTCCAGAGAAGCCTCGCTTTCTTGTTGTTCTTTTAATACATTAGCATCAATTTCAACAAATCCAGTGGCCATAACAACATCCTCCGATCTGGCAGAAGGGTTAATGCTTGCAATAGCATCAAGTTCCTCTTGATTTACAGAATACTCGCCAAATACAGAAGACGTGGCTTTTGAATCATCTATCTAAAGTAGTTTTGGCATATTTATTGTTAATAGTTTAAAAACCTTTTTATCAATATTATGATGCTCCTCTCGACCAGAAATTTGTTTTTCACAAGATTTGACAGTTATAATATGTTCAGGAATAATTTTTGTAAAAGAAGCCACCTCGCTTTCTTGTTGATCCTTTAATATATTAGCGTCAATTTCAACAAATCCAGTAGCTATTACGACCATTTGGGTTTCGTTTGGCTGAAAATAAACGTTTTAATAATAATGGTATATAAATTTATTCGTATAAAAAGTTTGCAATTAAACCTTTTCTTTTTTATCAATTACCATATCTGACAATAAGGAAGTATGTGAAGTAGAGGAAGCAAGTTTCGATTTCTTTAGGGCTGAAGCACATTCTTTATTTGCAGGTTTGTCTTGTTCCGTTTCTGGATTTTCCTTCAAGATCTTTTTAGTTTCTTCGTTTTTATCAATTTTCTTCTGTGCAGACTTAGATAAATCTCCTTCTAGTTTCCTCTTTCGCTCTAAATTAGTTTTCTTTTCTAAGATGACTGAATCATTTTTATGTAATTTAATAGATTCATCTTTCAAATTACGAGGTTTTTTGATGTTTGAAGTAGTACAAACTCTTTCCGACTTTTCCTCAGGCTTAGGTTCATCGTAGGCATCTTTTTTTGCCTTTTCCACATTATGAGAATTAGATTGTACATTAGACTTTGCTTCATTTTTGTGTTCATCTTGATCAGAATCTTCGCCAAAAACGTCAACCATTGAAAATTTGGCAATTTTTCTCTACAATTATAAAATTATATACATATTAGCTTAGGCTTAAAACATACCGGAACATGCTTTTTGAATATTGGAAAACCCTTAGGCGGCATCCGAATATCTTCATCATTATCAGTACTACTAGTGCTGCTGCTCGAAGATGAACTTGCAGACAATGAGCTCGAATCTGACAGATGATCTGATACTTTAGAAGTCTGATGTACTCGTTCTTTAGCCACTTCGACTAAGGAGGTTAATTTCTAAAAAATAAAATTTAAGAATTCTTTTATATTTATTTAAGTTGCCTGTTCCAGATCATCTTTATGCCCAATAGAACGAGGAGAATTGGAACGATGTTTAATAAATTCGGCTTGTAACTAAATTAGAATTTAGACGATTTTCCTAAATTAATTTTTTAACCTTTTGAACTATTTTATCTCCTATTCTTCCAGATTCTTCATTATCACTTTTTTCATTATTACTAACACTTAAACTCCATTCATCACTCGAAGAAGACTCCTTTGATTCATGGGCACCATCACCAAATCTTTCTTTTTCGATTCTTTCCATCATTGTAGGCTTCTTTGGAGCTATTTGTGGCTTTTTTATTACTGAAAACAACTCATTAGTTTTATGAGATTTTGTCTTATCCAGATCTTCATTAAAATCATCAATTAAATTATCCTCTAGTTCTTCATTTTTATCGATTTCAGAGTGAGAATGATGTTCTTCAATCTCATTCTTGATTTGTTGTAAATTTGGAGTGTCGGAAGGCAAAGGTCTTTTGTCAGTTTTTCCGCTTACATCAGAATCTGACGAGCTACTGAGTCTGACACGGTTCAATTCCTTCTTCTAAAATAATGAATATTTTATTATTATAGTATTAAAAGATCAGCAACCTTTTTTGATTTTTTCTCGCGCAATTGTTCCAGGGCTTGAGACTTTTTCCTTTCCTCATCAGGTCTCTGAGAGGAGCGGCGTTTAACGCGATCATACATTGACATTCCAAAATTTGTACCTAACTTTATGGCTTCAAGCATTCGCTTCTGTTCCTCCATATCAACGTCCCAGAGAACGGAGGAAACAGTGTCGCTTTCCTCATCACTATCAGAGCTGATTGAAGAAGATCCATGTTTTCGAATTTTATGCTGTCCTCTCTTTTTTTGTGAATGTTTTACATCCGAGATAGAACCAAGTTCAGACGTTCTTTTAATTATTGACTTAAATTGATCCTTAATTTTTTAATTTAAAAATAATAATATTTAATTCTTTTTTACTTTACTGCCAACAGAGAAAGCCTTTGGTTTCCTTATCTCTTCATACTCTTTATCATTTGAAGATGAAATTTTCTTAGGAACTATAATGCTGGAAGATGAAGTCGGCTGCATTTTAGGAATAAGTTGTTGCTTAACATTAGTTTTTAAATCTTTTTGCTGGTCTACCTTTTCAAGATTTTTGTCTTTATCTTTGATTTTAATAGTATTAGAAAGATCTACTGATGTTGGAGTAAATAAAGTAGATGGTGTTATAGGTTTCTTCGTTTCAATTTTCTTAGAATAAAAGAATTTTGGTTATGTGTCAAAAAATTAATACCGATTTAGGAGTTGTAGATAATGACTTGTTTTGTTGTTGGATGGTAGGTGCTGTTGTATGTCTTTTGAGAAGCAATGATGATTTTTTTATGGGTTGAGGAGAAGTGTTGCCGACGTCTTCTTGTTCATTCTTTGATTTGAGAATAGAGGTAGTTCCAACACATTTTAGATGAGAATTGTTAATAAGGCTTCTTGGTTGAATGTCAACATCAACAGATTCCTGATGTTTAACAAGAGGGGATGTACAGTCTTCAGTGGAATGGGTAATGCTGTTAGAAGAGGATGCACGTTGTCTAATGGGAGCTAACCCACTTTTATGTTGATTTTGCTGTTTAGGTACAGAGGAAATACTGGATTCAGTCAAGGTCTTAGAAGGTAATGTGTTTCTGAAATTATAGAAGTGAATTTATTAACTTAATTATAAATAAAGTGAACCTCCTTTCATTAAAGTCTAAACTAGTCGATACAGAATCTTCACAAGATATATTGTGTAAATGAGGTAATCTATGCTGTTGATCGTTATTTTTATCTCGAATAAGTTCTATATTCGCAGAAAGTTCTGAATCTGCACTTTGTTGGTGCAAAAAATCTTCGCTCAAACTAGAAAAATGACTTGCTGAAGTAATATAAAAGATATCAAGAAGTTGCTTCATCTCTTGTTCCATTTTTCTAATGTTAATTTCCTTCGTATCATCATTTGGCTAAAAAATTATTAAATTAATGTTAGATATTATATATAAAAAAAACCTTTTCTTGTTTCAAGCTCATTTTTCGTGCATCTATTTTATCATTTATTTCTTTGAACAACGCACTAGTCTTGTGCAATGAAGTCAATGATAATTTATTAACTTCACTTCTCGCGCTCCTTTCTTCCAGCGAATTCCTTCGTGTTATTTCAGAATCTAATTCACGTTTTTGTATTAGCCCTCCGCATATTATTGTTGTAGGTGGTGTTTCAACAACAGAATCCTTACTCGTCGAGGCAATTGGTTCTTTTGGTTTTAAATCAGAATATTTTGAGAATGTCAACTTTGCTTCTAGATTCTCACGCTTGAGAGGTTTAGATTTAAGCGCAAACCGTGGCAAATCTAAATCAATAACTTCTTTCTTTTCCTCTCTATCCCGTCTTCTAGGATCAGTTAATAAAGGATCAAGTCGGTGCAATGGAATATTAACATGTCGAAGAAAAACGGTCCGAAGTCGTGCAGTCAATGAGCATGATCCCGCCGAAGATGACGGTTGACAGGAGTCATTTGCATCTAAAAACGATTTGTTCAATACAAAAATGTAAAAATAAAAACCTTTTTTTAGATTCGGAATTAAATTATCAGCTTTATCAGAAGTATTTACTGATTGAGAATGCTTTTCAGCTTTTGTCAATGACAATTTGTCTTCCTTTTGAAAAGGACGAACTTTTGAACTGCTACTTTTTTGTTCCTCTTCCTTTTGTGGTTCATCCTCATCATTAAATGAACAGGTAGAGCAACTAAATTTATACGTTTTAAAATTTGAATTTAAAAGCAATAAAATTAAAAACCTGTCAGAACCAGAATGTGATGTACACGAATTGGATGAGCAAGAAGAGTATGTACTAGTAGAAGAAGAATAAGTGCTAGTAGAATATGTACTAGTAGAGTAAGTGCTAGTAGAAGATCTTTCCTTTGTGGAAGTGTTTTTGTCACATTCTAATCGATCCATCCGTTTAGGTGGAGTGGGCGGTGGTGGAAGAAGAGAAGATCCTGAACGCGAATCTTTAAAAAAGTCGGAGAACTATAAAGGAAAACCTGTCTTCAGGTGTTCGTGAGAATGTCCATGACTTTTTTTAACTTTTGATGTTCCACTGTGATTTCTTCTGTTTGGCTTTGATATACCATTCTCGCGAATAAATCGTTTGCCTGAATGACATCCAGGAGCTTGTGCATTCGAATCTTTCATCGAAATAAAATATAAAATATTATCATTAATGGTGCATAATATGTATCTGTTGATAAAAAAAAAATACAAAAATTTTAAAAACTATAAATAATAGAAGGCCTGTCTGATTTAAAGAAGTTTACAGTTATACATAAAATTTATGAATAAATAATAAGTTTGGAACAAAAAAATGAGAAAACAAAGTTATATATGAAGCTTTTTACTTTCTAGAAAGTATATTTTAATGCTCAAATGTTCATAATACTGTCATTGCATGTGTCCGAAAATTAAAAAAAAAAGTATTATGGTTAGGGTTCTTTATCTGAAGTGTAAAATAGCATTGAATTCTTAGTAGACTAATAAAATATTTTTTATCAAATTGATTAGTCATTTAGCATATGTACATATTATATGGAATTAATTATATTATCCTGATTATAGGAGAACATGCAGAATACATATACATATTGATTTTTTAAGAGACTGAGAATGGAAATTCAGCACTGATACACAAGATCAACTTCATTTGATCAATGAATCTTAATAATAATATTCACGCAAAATATTTTTATCCATTATGAAAAGTATATTAAAAGAAAATTAAATTTTAATGAATAACAAGTAAAAATAGATATTTGTGAGATATGTAATAATAAAAATTTTAAAAAATTATATTCATTTGTTTTAAATATTTCTTCTCAAATTCTTATAATATAGTGCCGAAACAACGATTAAACCGGAAGTTGAAAGTAAAAATGCAATAATGAATATAATTGCTACCACAGTCCAATTGCTTCTTGCTCCGGGGCATTTAAGAATTCCTATTGCATAATCAAAATACTCGGAAACGGAAGGCAAATATTCTGTTGTGTTTAACTAAAATGTATTTACAAAATACATCTTTAGAATTATAAAATCATTGAAAAATTCTCACTTCTAATTTTTTTAAAAACCTACATTTTGTTTACATTGTATTAATTCTTCTGTTAAATTTTCTCGTTTTTTTATGAGTTCATCTTGCCAATTTTTTCCTAGAGTAGTTATTGTTTCATTAGCAATTTCATATGCTGATTTACAATCTAATTGTTCTTCAAGTCCAGTTAATTGAAATGAAGTAGTATTACAAATTATTTCAAAATAAAAGAAAAGAGCAATTAAAATTTTGTGGTTAGTTTTTAAGTCCATTTTTATGAATAACTAGTGAGTTTTTAGTCATTCGCTATAATTCTTTATATGGAGGTGAAAGTCAACGCCCTTCCTGAGCTTTCTTATCTTTTTTTTTCAAATTCTCCACTCCTTTTTTCCTATTTTTATTGGTGTGATGAGTTATTTTAAATATTAATGATTCATCTATATTTAATTTTCACAACAGTTAAAAGAAACGGGATACTTTTGTGATTTTTTTTTTCAACTTTTTAATTAGATGACACTAATTTTAAATGTAAAACTTTAATTTAAAAAAAAACTAATGAAATTGAAAATTAAATAAAAATAAAAAATGAATGTTATACGTTGTAAAAAAGTAAAAAGCTAGGCCACACATGGTTAAAAAATGCAAGATAAACATTTGTGATTTAGTAAATTTACATACATACATATGTAGTTATTTAAAAAAATAAATGGCAGTTGATATTTTTACATTGTCTGTTCTTTTTAAATCGCTAATTTTTTCTCCTTTTTATAATTTCTATGCTGTTCTTTATTTTATTAATTTTTAATCTTATTTTATTTTGTGCCGGGGAAGTAGTCAATTGGAAAACTGTATACACGGAGTTTAACCCTAATAATGGTGTTTGTAGTGTGGTAAATTATCTTTAAATCCACGTTTTTAAACTTTTTCACAATTAATTTAAAAGAATGAAGGTCAAGATTTAATTCCAAAAAATGTCCCTCCTTCTACTGATGGTTTTTGTGGCGATAAATTTTACGGTTTATTAAAGTATTGTGCACAAAAAAGCTTCTATGATAACTTAAATCGACCCAGACATCAATATTCTGGTACTGCAAATCGTTGTTTTTAAACGGTTATTTTATCAATTAATATTTTAGAATCTGCTCTCTATTTTATAAATGGTTGTCTTCAATGTTCATATGGTAAGGCAGTCGCAATTGTTCGTCTAGTAAATCATCTACAATCTGGCTCATTGTTCAGCCGCTGTGGAAAAGAGGATAAGACCATAAGGTAATATATTTGGGTGTAATACAGAAGATAAACAATTGGACTTTTAGCAATGTTTCAGTGAAATTGAATTCTGCAAAAAGTAACTTTGGATTTGGAAGTTTCTCTGTAGGAGGTATATTGGAAGGTCGAAAATGCGGTGGCTTCTTTAATAATTATCGGGAGACTTTATTTTCCAAAATGGTCTTAGAAATAGAACACAAGTTCTTAGAATTAATTTTCTTCATTTTAAAATACTTTAAAGCTGTGGTCAAAAGAAGCCAATGAAGCTTTATGTTCTGTTGCCGCCTGTTGATCTTCAAAAATTAATTAAAGAAAAAGAACATTTTCGTGAATGGGATGGCATTCATGTAAATCTGGCAGTATTTGGACTTGGATGGAATGAACGATGGCTTGATTTCGGTGATGTATATCATTCAGTATCAAAAAGTATTAAACAGTACTGTAATAATATATCTATTAATTTTTTAGAAATTAAACCAACAGAAGTAGTATCAATTTTCAACAAAAATTTAAATGTGATCCAAAAGGAAGAAAAATCCCAAGGCAATGTATTACCTACACCTGTTGAATTTATTGAAGAGGATAAAAAAAAATAATGAAGAAATGAACAAAAATTACTTGTTTGAATTAAATCCAACTATTATTTTTGTCTTTATTATGGTCCCTATATTGCTTGGCTTTTCATTTAACTTTTTTAAATATTTGTTCAGTTCCAGATTTTTTAAGAACTCAAACAAATCTGAAAAAGACTATGAATTAGGTGGCGAATCTCCTTCTATGACTTCACCAACACTTTCACAAGGAACAACGCATTCTAGTCTTAGTTCTCGGAATTAAAATTTTAAAAAATGAATCATATATTAAAATATTTTGCCTAAAATATAAAATTGTGAATTTATTAATTTAATAATTTATTTTTATATTTAAGTACTTTATCCCTTGTAGTAATAATTTTACTTAAATCACCAATAAAATCAAAAGTTCCTATTTAAGGTTATTTTATCCACTTAATATCTAGGTATAATATGTAGGTCTACGTATTAAATTTTCTTATTTTTCTAGGCAATTGTTTAAAATTTTTGCAACTATAAAAACCTTTACGTTCATTTTTTAATTTTTCATTATATTGTCGGTTGGCTAGGTAACCTCTCACGTTGGCAGATACACAATGTTCGTTTCTCCAAGATGTGAGGTGAATGTCACCTGCCATTCACCTCCCATTCCACTTTGGTAAATTTCATCTGCACGATTTTAAAGGAATAATTAACTGTCAAATAATTAAAGAAAAATGTTGACCAAATTAGTATTTGTTATCATGTTGTCCTTTAATTGTTTGGCAATAGCTAATTTAAAGCTTAATATTGCTCAATCAGTTGATCATGAGGAGAATAATGGAAATGAACCAGACGAAGTTAGAAGTGATGATTTAAAGTGTCAAAATTGGAAGGGAAGAAATACAACTGGTCAGTTACGTTAAAAAATTAAATTATTTTAAAAAAGATGATCCACATGTTTATTTAATTTTTTTTTTTTAAAGATGATGAGGAGTTAATGGATGAGCAATTTACTGAATTAGAAGATTGCATATGGAACTCATTGATTACAAAAGAGCATATAAATTCACCACGTCAGATACATCCATTATTAAGACCTCCGCAAGTACTTAAATTCAGCGTCGAAAATTTGGTGGTTGAACAAGTTGATACGGTTTTTTATTTTATTAAATGTGTAAACTACATACATATTTATAATTATAAATTATTTGAAGCTATCACGTTCATCAATGGAATTCTTTATTTTCGGACATCTACTTTTGGTTTAAGTTATGTTTTAAATTCAATATATACTCTTATAGTCATGGAATGATTCTCGATTACAATGGAATAAATCTGAATGGCCACTTGAAGGAATATCATTAGAGGAAGAAAGAAGACACGAAATCTGGACACCAGATTTTTTGGACGAATCGTTTGTTAACTTATGTGTACATAATTGTTTATATTTTAGAAACTGTGGCACTAATGAGGGCTGTATGGTGAAAACATAAATTATCTTATTTAATTTTTCCCGAATTTATTGAAGGCAAAAGTTGGAGATTTAAGTGTAACATCTACAGGACAAGTACTCGGCCGATTATTATTTCGCTTTCCCTCATTTTGCAGAATAGATTACCGCAGGTAAATTTGATTTTTATTTAAATTAAATCTGAAAGTTATCCGGAGGAAAAAAATGATTGTTGTCTATTCCTTGGTTTAGCGGATACTGGTCGCATTGTTGAGGTTTAACAGTTTAAAATTATTACACCCAATTTTTAAATAGTTTACCGTCGGTTCCAAAAGCAAATTCTCCACCTTGGAAAAGCAAGTACATGTAAGGCGGCATCCACCAGGAACAAGTTGAACATTTATTTAGCATTCCTCCTAAGTATAGATGTATAGGTCATATAACTGCAGTTGTTATCTCTAATCTCATGGAGACATCGCCTTGGGCCGTTCAAAGCCAAGCAATTGTAATTTATTGTGTTTGTAAATGAAATAACTTACAATAACATTTTTAGGAACCGGCTCGCGTTGACGGTCTTCTTTTGCACACCTTTAAAATATTTTTCATATTAAGGATCACTAAGTGATAGCTTACGTCTCTGTGTTGAGTCGAAAAAAGAAATGAGCACCCTTCGAATTGCTCTCAGGATTCCAGTTACAATCGCAACTCTGTATAAACAAAAAATTTTAAAAAGAATTAAGCTTAAGTTTAACACTTGTTTCCCCATTGTTTGGCGATTTGCGTACCCAAGCATTTGTAAAGTTACTCACATTGTTACTCCAAACAGTATGTTTTCTATTTCTTTGTTCGATTGCACCTGCTAGTGGTTTTGGAGGTTCAAAACCGAAACTCTGTATGAAATAATACATGAAATGTTCATAATTTCTTTTAGATACTTTCTACGAATTTATGTTTACGCTAACTTTTCTCTCAATTTTGGTTTACTTTTTTATGTATTTAAATATTCAGTTTAAGGTAACAACATTTTGTTTAGCGCTCAGTCGCATGAAACGGACAGTACCAGCAACACATAACATATACCTAGCGGCAAAGGCAAGAATTCCTAAATAATAGACCATGCTTACAATAATATAAAGATGCTCAATCACTTTCTTTGTTGCATTGAACCAGATCCTGCTACATCATATCAGCGGCACTTAGGTAGGTTTTCAAAAAGAATCAATAAATCTCTTAAGAGGATGGGTTTGAAACGGCAAATAGCAGAGAAACAACAGGCCACGGACAAACAATGCAAAATGAGTAATTAAATTAAGTAATCATTTTCAGTTACCTTGTAGTTATTCAATGGAGTGGAAACACATCTATATCGCTATCAACAACCTCTTTTCTGGTTTATGCTTCTCACTTTTCTGTTTTATAGTAATTTTTGATATAATGTAAGGATGGAATTGTGTTCCTACAAAATGATTAAAGAATATTAGTACTTACTAGTTACTTATACCAAATTCGTTTAAAGCAGTTGTAAATATAAACTTTTTTATACTTATCTGGATATTCCCTTCTTCGAATAATACTTATCATTTACTGGTCCCGATATTTTTACTGTGAGAACTATTAAAAAATGTTTAGTGGAAAAACACACAAGAGGATCTCAGCATTAAAGAAAAACATTTATTTTTCAAAATGAGAAAGATAATGAAAGATATATGGTCAAAGTATAGTAAATTAAAAATACAGATAAATAGTAAAGACGTAACAGATAAATAGGTCAATGAGAAAAATATATTAAATTATTGTTGGGATGACGTTAAATGAAATGCCCTGATATTAGAAATTAAGGCAGTAATGTTAAAGTATAACTAAATATGGAAATAAATAAGGAATTGTCAAAAAATTTGGAGGCTTTTATTGCTAGCCTAGATATTAATAATAAACAAACTTCACGCATTAATGCGTAGATTTTTCAATCTAGTATTCGTATAACAAAGCGAATCAGATATTTGTTGGTAATCAAATTGTCCATCGTCATTACGCATTCGTGCAATTTCTTCATGATCACGACTAAAAGAATTAAAATACCTTTAAAATTAAAACATTTATAATAAACTTACTTGACTTGGAAGATAGCTCTTCCCCGTTTTGCATACATTAAAGCAATATAAACAGGGGCAGGTAGAGAGATTGGTGAATTTATGATCTTGTGTCTATAATTCGGAAAAATAATTAATAACTTTATATCAAACCCGAATGAAAGTGCATAACAAATCTAAATGTTAAAAAATAAAATGTAGATATATGTAAGAAAATGCTGTTATTATATACATAATATCCGAATTTACTTACATTTTCAAGCTGGTCCATCGTAAATTTGCTATCGTCCTCAAGAATGGTAAATCGTGGAGTCCGTGTAGTCCCCTAAAGCTTTGTTAGAATAAAAACGCATAAACAATTAGCAACCTGGATCGCTGAATGACAATTCAAATAAAATTCGGAATGTTCAGGATGGGTTACTTGCTCATCTACAACCTGAAATAAATAAACATTCATGAAAGCCCAGAAATAGATACCGTTCCTGGTTTAATATTCAAATTCTTGGTAGACCCCGTAGGATGCGAGATCTTAAATTTATAATTCAATTTTTATAAAGTACAAACCTCATCATGCGCAAAAAGACGAATATTATGTGTCTAAAAATAAAAACAAAATGTAAACACATATTATATAAATTGTTACTTTTTGAGAGACCAAAACTGTTAATTTGCAGTTACTGGCTGAACATTCCTAAACATAAGTTTATAAAATCAGACTTTTAATTAATGAATTGAGTAAATAAACTTAAATCAGGAAAACCTTTGAAAGATTTCAATAATTATTTTATATAGGAGTAAAATTAAGGTTGCAATCAAGGCCGAGCGCAAAAACTTATAAAAAAAGCAACGCAAGAACAAAAAACAACGAAAAAATTTATTAAACACATATCTGACATTTTTCCATCAAAAACTAATAAATTGTGATGCAGGAAAAGCTGTTTTTGAAGTTTTCATGTGATAAACTAGTTCTTAAACTTGTAATCACGAACCTTTAATGCCAAACGAACCATAGGTATTTCATATTGTTTAGCTGTAGCAAACTGTCCTTCTGACATTCCATTTCGAAAGAGAATTAACCTTCTAGGTATATCCCCACGTTGATCTTGATATCGTGTCACACAAGTTTTTGTGATATATGCTAACGTAGTGTATTTCTCATCACGGCGAGCTTCGTCAAAAAGATAATCGCCAACAAAATCAAAAGGATGTTTCTTCATATTTGCTGCATACTAAAAGCAGTTGGATTTATTTATAAAATTTAAAAGATTATTACGAACCCCAATGACGGAAGGAACATTAGGTGCTGCACCTCTAGCGCGTTCATAATTTCCCAAAGCTCCCGGATGTGAAATTCCCAGACCAATGAATAGCGTTCCATCTTCGATCAAATCATGAATACTATAGGTAGAAATTTAATAATATTATGATAAATGGAAAACCTTGGATCAGCCAATCTAATTGTATAGTTGATCCCGCCCATTTTTTCATTAGTTTTACAAACAATATTCAGAACTGTTTCTTGTTTTCCACGCATAGCAATTTCAGCAGCATTAGAGAGCTTAAGGTCTTGCGTAACAATTTCATATTTTCTTTCACATGCTTTGATCAAATCTAAATGATAAAAATATATTTAAAAAAGGTGAACTAAAATGATGTTCAAAGTACTATGTAAATTAGTAACAGCGTCGCTAGTAACAAAGAAAACAAAGTCGCAATTGTGCTCTTTACATATTTTTACACAACCATCAACATCTTCTGGATTGGGCTGGATCATTTGTTTATCTGCTGGCATATTAATCACAATTCCATGTTGACGACAACAGTTAATATATGCACGAATAAAATCACTGTTGTAAAATTAAAACATAAATATTACACGGAAATATTTTAATTAAATTAGTTTTGAAAAATTAGTTCCGTTAGTCTCAAAAAATTTAATAAAAAATTCAATAAAAATATAAAATGTAACTTCATTTCATTTTCCCCAAAGCGATTCTTTTCCTTTGTCCTTGCAGATGGAATTAAATAGATAGCCCATTTTTCAATTGTTGCCGGTAGATAAAATGAATCTCTAACATGCCACTTTCCGGAATCTCTATCAATCATAGATTCCTTCTCTTGTCCAAAAATGATTGTGGGAGGAGGGAGTCGACGACCCTTAGCAACTAACGGCTTCATAATGTAAAAATTCAGAATATATTTAGAATAAAAAATTATTTTCACTTATCTGTATCCCAGCCTCTTTCAAATAATAACTTTCTTTAAGATTTAAAGCATCAACACTACTCTCTATTTGCCTCTTTAATTGAGATGGAGAAACAGCTGAAGCCTTAGAGGCAAAATTGCTGTTAGTAAAATGGAAAATATGCCAGTACCTTTATCATCGCTGCAACTTCTCTTGCATTTAATTGACTTAATTGAGCTCGTTGATTATCACGAATTGAACATAGCTCCATTGGGTAGTAATTAGTCTGCCCTTTTTCAAAAGCGGTAGCTAAGGGAGCATCAGGGTACCTTTAAAAATAAAAAATCAAATATAATAAAAAATTTCAATAACTCGAGGCTTTGTGTATATTTTCGTTTAAAATATTCTTGCACCGAAACTCGTTCACCTTGAACCTCAATGACGTGCGTTGCAGCTGTATTTTGACTTACACCGCTAAGCATAACCTCTCTAGTTCGACCATTCGGATAGTGAACAATCACGTGCAACCCTTTTAACTGTTGGTTTAAATACGCAATAGCACCGCGATCAACAGATCCTTAATTTCGAATAAGTTTTAGTTATAAAAACGAACCATTTGGTCTGATTGCATTTGGTCCAACGATCGATGCAGTTTTGTCCAGAAGAGTACCATCTGTGTTATGAAATGGTGTCTGAAAAATCAAAAATAGTTATAAACAAAAAATTTTCATGTAAACTTTTTTGCTTTCTACGATTAATCCAACTTTTTTAGAATTCCGGCCAGCAGGTCCTTTTAAATTTAATTAAATATTTATACATTATTTTAATTACTTATGTACCTTCAACATACCGAACGCTTTTATGAATACCAATTGCCAAATATTTGTTTTGCTCACTAAGTAATGGTCCATCCTCAGGAATAAAGTTATAGTTCGCTGGATTAATCAGATATGTAGTTCCTCCACCAAGGATAACATGCTCTGTTCTGAAATAAATCTAAAAATATTTCCCCTTTTATCAGATCCAGGGAACGGTTGATATATCAAAATATTATACAAATGAAAAAACAAACGGAGTTTGGAGTGAATATTGCGACGTTGCAAGTTCAATAAATTGTGCCAACGAATGCTAAATTTATTAAGTAATTTCTTAAATAAAAATAGTTTCTTTTTATACATTTTGTTTGCTCATGTCATTAGTCAAAAATGAAAGATCCGCCAATTCTACTTGCTTGTTCACTTTTCTAACAAGCATCTAAAAATAACATGTGAATAATAAAGCAATAAAAGAAAAAATAACCTCCACTTTATTAAAGTCCTGTAATAATTTGTGTCGTTCACATTCCTCTTTATTAAGCTGAAATTTTTGCTCGTCTTTTCCACCATCAAAAGAGAGTTGAGAAAGGGTATAAAGTATTGATTGAAGATCATAGTAAAGGGTGTAACGATTTTCCCCAAAAACATGCTTTTCTTTGTCAAAAAACAGATCAAAAGCGAGACGACAGAAATCACGACGATCAACAACTACGCAACTATAGGTCAACAATATTTTATTAATTATTAAGAAACATACTCATCCTTAGTCCTTTTCGTAAATTCAATTCGAGCTGGCCCTTTCTTTTTAGGAACAGCTGATATAGTTATGTCATAACGATAAACTGTTCTAAAATTGAAATTTAATAGTAATACTTAAAATTCATTAACTTTTCTTCCATTTTGACACCATAAACATTCGTTAAAACACGAATTCTCTCTCCAATTTCTCCTGGCTCAATCTTTGGTTCCATGTGCGGATCCCCAACCTAGCAAGTTAACTGAAGTTTAATTAAAAATAAAACCTCAACACCAAGAGATTCCATTTCCTTCTTTATTTCCTCAAGTTTCTGAGTTTTCCTTCGCTTTTCTGCCGAAGTCGTTGTACCAGGTGAACTAAAGTTCTAAATTCGATAAACTGAAATGAACTCACGTCCTTCTAGTCGGTCTATTACCACCTCGGCCTCTACCTCGTCCACCTCGGCCGCCACGACCAGCACCTCGTCCACCACCACCACGATTACCAGTGCGCTGATTCTTTTCGGCATGACTTGCAAAAGCAGCTCGGCCTTGTCCACGTTGGCCCAAAGGCTGCAAATTCGAACCGCTTCGTTCCATTTTAAAATAAGTAGCTGAATTTGTTACTTTTCAAGGTCTAAATATATATATATATAATACATATGTATATATTATTTAAAATAAAAATATTAAGCATCCAGTAGAATAATTATTATCATTAAAAAGGGCGTAATAGGTGAGAGAAAATTGGTTATGGATAGAAGTAATATGCGACAAACACATCATCCCGAGGCTATTATTGATTAAAAATAAATGAGAAAATTGCCTGAAATAATTATAAGATAGAACAGTTTAACAAAGAAATAAAAGAAAAAATTAAATTTATAAAGTAACAAAAAAAATTTAAGAAATAGTTTGATCTATTCTAGCTCCAAGTGCTCTCTTCAAGGATTGAATATCGATTTCTTTTCCTTCTTCCGTATAATTTGTGATTAATTTTTGCATCGTTTTTGACCTCTCAACGTCTCCATATTGTTCTTCCAACCGAGAGAATCCGTTAATCAACATTAAATCTAAATAAGCCTTATATGTAAGTATTAAATAGATAAAAATACGTTTTCGTTTGTCAGTGCATTCAATTGCTCTAAGAAGAAGTTGTCGAAATTGATCAGCATCATTTTGTTTAAGTAAATGCCTAGCAAACGCAAACCATGGTTCTATTTCAACGTATTTAGTTTTTTTAATTAATGATTCAAAATATCCACGAATCTCCTAAATTGATCAATAAAAAAAAGATATTTAAGAAATAATAACTGTTTCACGACCCTCTGCATTTGATTGCTTTTTCAAAAGATTAATTAAATATCTATGCATGTTTGTTGGTTCTGTTGCAGCGCAAGCGCGTTTAAAGCATTCCTTCAATGTTTTCTCGGTGCCTAAAACCACCTCCAAATTAAGATATGCTTGCCAAATTTTACTCAAATCACTACCATTCCTTTTTAAATGTTTAAAGTAAACAAATTAACTTAAATATAAAACTCGAATGTAATAGTTTGTAAGGCACGTTCAGCAACTTTCTTTCCCAAAGCATAACTCTTCTTTGAGGTACTTTTATGCGTCATGAAATTAATGTAACTAATCCAATTAGAAATTGAATTCGGATTGATAAGAAGAGTTTGTTCAAATTTTTGTACCGATTCTAATCCATTGGCAATCTCAACTTCCTCCAAAATCATTTATAGTAAAATAAAACTTAAATCTTCTACAAACCTCCCCTTGTATAGATTCGTCTGCATCGCTTCCCTCAATAAGAGTTGTATTATCACTTTCATATACTGAATCACAATATTCAGAACTAGAGGCTGGAAGTATCTTATTTTTTTCCTTCAATTTAAAATATAAATTAAAAATTTAATATAACTTTAATCAACTCACTGGTTCTAAATCAAGAACGCAATTAGATGGATCAATCAATTCTAAAACAATAACTTTACCCCTATTTGTCTTGTTCACACCAATTACTCTGCCAAAACGAAGTTCTCCATTGTCAAACATTTCACTAATGCTAAGCTCAGGACTCTGAAGATCAAGTTTTGACTTAATTTTAATGTTCTCTTTCGGAATAATAGCAGTGAAATCAGGATTTATCTAAAAATGAGATAATCTTACAAATTATTAAAAAAATAACCTCAGCAGAGAGATAAGTCGTCGTGTTCTGGGACCTTTTAACAATAAATGTTGTAATAACATTCCCTAGATTGAACTCACTACGATAATTCAAAATTGAAAGTTTTCTTCTAGATTCATGTAACTTATCACATCTTGCTGTACACTCAACAATTCTTAATTTAATCAAAAAATTAATAAAAGTCAGGATGTTTTTACCTATTTGATTTTCTTAGTTCCTCAAGCAGTTTTTTTCCTCTAACAGGAAACGATTTTCTTTTGCTAACAGTCAAAACCTTGATGTTTATTGTTTTTCCAGTGTTTCGTTCCAAAAACCGTTGCATTGGACATAAACCCTCGCTGTAGTTAGATAGATCGTCTAATTCAGATACATGAAGTCTATCACAAAGTAAAGTTGAAATTTAGAGAAAGTTTTCGTTAGATTTGAAAATGATACCAACACTTCCACCAGGAAGAAGTAATTCCGCTGTGGTGGCAAAGGATGTACCCCCATATGGCCAAGCTCCAACTACTTCTGCAGTATATATTCGAAATGGTTTTGCAAATTTATTGCCAGTTGAAATTTTATCCGGAGTAACCTGCACAATCGTACCTGGCATAAGCTGTTTACTATTAATATTGTCATTTTCATCCAAAGAATCTAGTCCAACAAAGCCAGTCAATTTAATCACGCGAGTCTCCGTACCAGGTTTTTCTCGAACTGCAAATAACGCAACCTGACCAATAAAAAGTTTATCAAGTTGAAGGTATGAAGGCAGATGTTCAGCTTGAACAAATCCTTTGACAGAAGAAAACCCAAGATCGATTATAACCCCTTGAATAGAAATTAAAAAAATATTTGATAAATTTAACCTTTATCTTCAAAACTTGAAATAATACCATTTAACACGGTATTCTTAGACAGTGAAGCCGGAATTAACTATTTGTTGACATCATAAGAACATATGGATACTATTGCATCTGAACTCTCTTAAATTTAAATGTCGTTATAAAAGTTATTGATCAAACTTGATCTTTCATGGACAATAGTGAAAGCAAATGCTTGACCTTTGTGGAAAATATTATTTAAATTCGCCTTAGTTGTATGCATTTGACTATTAAATATTGTGCTAATTTTATCAGCAGGTAATAATAATCTAATTCCGTCGACACATTCCAAAGTCACGCTAAGATCCCCAACCTAGAGTCAATTTAAAGAAAACAATATCTAAAGTTTAAAAACAAATTTGACGAACGCTAATCCAATCACGTTTTGAGCAAGTAACTCAATAGAAATATTCTGCCGAAATACATTAGAATAATCTTCACCATCAATTTTCACGAAATTTTTATTCTTCTAAAAACATCAAATGAAAATTAAATGAAAATTAATAGATAACCTTTAACAAGTGTAAATTATCATTCATAAGATTACTTTTTAACCTTTTCCTTTCACGAGGAGTCTCATTTGAATCATTCTTTATAGATTGAAATATCTTTGATGAGCCACCACGAGGAAAATCGATTTCAGTACACATTTAAAAATTTCTAAAAAATTAATCAAAATTAATACTTTGCTTAAGAAACTATTATGTATGGTTTGATTTGGAAAAACATTGCTAAATTACTAAATTTAGAAAACCTAATATCTACAAATTCTAATAGAAAAAAAATAAATATAAAATTAAAAAAAATACATACATGTATACATAAGAATGTATGATTTAAGGAGGTGCATATGTATGTAAAATATGTAAAACTAATGAAAGATAAAATAAAATCGAGTTGATCAAAAGGATGTCGATCTATAGGATTTATTAATGGAAGAGTGTTGATCTTATATTATTATAGCCTTCAATTTAAACTAACAATAAAACTTTTACTTCAATGAAATACTTCCAGATTTATTAAAAGTTTATTTGACCTTTTCATTATAAAAGTTTAAATTTTCACATCCTTAACGTTCTTCTTAAAATAGAATAAAAATAAAAAGTAAATGGATAAAAAATGGATGCTGTTGAGAAACAAAGGAAGAGATTGATTAAGAGATCAAAGAAAAAGCAATATTAAACTCGTGACTCTTGAAAAAAAATCAGATTAGTGTCCTATAAGTTGCGTTTTAAAAAAGTTTATTCTGAAAGATGGTTCAACTAAATTCATTTTTCTTCGTCATATTAATCCTTAAACAAGTTGATCACTTTTTTTCTGTTCAACAAGAGATTCCTAAAAATGATATACAGCCGCAGCAACAACCTTCCTTGCTTTCTCAAGATTTGCCTGAAGGAAAATTAGCTGCTATAGAAATACAGCATGAATCGGATAAAAACCCAGCTGGAAGGTTAGATTTTATGTTTTTTTCGATTTAATTTTCCTTTTAAAATATTCTCTTTCATTTATCTTACTCGTTAAATAAATATAAATTTTATCCAGAACAGAGAATACTATAGATGATGAATTAGAAATAGATGGAGTGAATGCTGTACATCAGACAAATGATCTAAACGAAATGATAAATCAGATTAAAAAAGTGGAAAATTTCCACGAACAGCTGGAATTGAACAACGAATTATCTGCTGGAGAAGGAAATCCAGATAGCAGTAAAGAAATGGTTTCTAGCACGACAATATTTACTACAATAGAAACTAATGCTAAAAGCAATTTTCCAGAAATTCCTTTGCCTGAAACTATAAATCAAAATATTTCTTTACTAGAAAAGGAAGTTGAGTTTTTAAATCAAATTAATACGGCTAATATGAATATGTTTAAAAACAAAAGTAGTAATAATAACCTTGACGAAAAAAATTTAAATTACATTATATCTAAACCAAAAGAAGTAATTCAACTAAAGTTAAATTTAAATCTTAGTAGAAATAAAAGCGATATAAAGAATGATATCATTCTAAACCATTCTATTCACTATGAGAATCGAGCAGTCAATAAACACGATGATCATAATTCTTTAAAAATTAAAGAAAAGCTTCCGAATAGTTCAAAGGAAAACGAAAGCAAAGAATTGAACGAAGAGAGTATTCGCGTAGAGGAATTATCGCTTTGGGAGAAAATTTTGCTTGGAATTCGCTGTGCAAGGCAAGATTGTCGTCAAGGTTTATTACCAATAAAATATAATTAAAAAAGCATTTCTGCAACAGATGCATTTATCATCGAAGAGCAAGACGAGAAATTAAATCAACAGCGATTGATCAAGGGCTGGAAAATAACACGACGAGCACGCCGAATCTTTACATGTCCATGCAAAAATATATTATTGTGATTATTTAATTCAATTACATTTTTTCTAGAAATATTTTAAATTTCAATAAAAATTTTTAGTAAAAATTCAGCCAATTTTTTTTTCATATTTATAATAATTTTTGTGATTAATAGCAAAAACTATACTCTTTCTTTTTTATAAAAGGCTCTTAAATATAAACACATTCGGGTCTACTTTTATTGAATTGATGAATAAAAAATTGAAGGATGCGCAAAAGTTTTAAGTAGAGATCAGGAAAACAGTGGATTTCATTTAGGATTTGCATCTACTTAGCCTGAATTCAAAAATGAGGGCATGCGGGTCATTAATCCTTATAAATTTCCCTTTTACACAATGACATTTTTTGAACCTGTTTACAAATATGCATGAAAATGTAAATCTGATTTTGTTAAGCTAGTTATCCTTCAAAGCAAATTTATTTTATTATATTTTTTTTCTTTTATTTCAAATGGGTTTAAGATATTTTTCCTGAATCGAAATTATAATTTTGCAATAAAATAAAGAAAGTATCCCTCACATACAGACTATTCTTTCTTTATCATGTTATTGTTTTGCTATCCTTTGTCACTTAATGTTATCAAATGGTAATAAGGAAAAATCTCTTATTTAGCATGATGAGAATCTTTTGCATACAAAAGAATAATTATTTAACAACATTCTTTCAAATTTTTCTTTTAATTTTTGCTCAGATGATCCTCAAAAGTTTATGCCAATTCAATGCGAGAACTTACCCAGATCCTAGGTGTTTTATTCATAATACATATATTCGTTATTTTGTCCCATTTTAGAATTGATCCTTTTTCATGTAAATTAATACTTCCTGGTCAAGTTTGCGATCCAGTTGAAATTTTAACTCCTGATGAAAGAAGAATTCTCAACGAGAAAATTACAAGGGTCTGTAATTTGATATACCATGCTAACTTTACTTACTATTTAGCTCCAACAAATAACTTCAAATATTAAAAACAGTTCCCCCGTATGTGCGGATACAACAAGGAATACTAATCTGAATATAGTTATTTCCTTGATGGAAAAACTTGGAACATTTCAACAAGAGTAATAAGTTAATAAAAGATAAGGATCATTAACAATCAATCTTAGCTCAATTAATCGCGATTCACTTAATATCGAAAAGTTTGCCAATCAATTACGCTCCAAATATCAGAATTATCAAGTAAATTATATATAACAGAAATATGAGTCAAGATTTTGTGATAAGATTTTTTAACATATTGTTAGAATGTTTTCTTCCAAACAGGATTCATTATTATGTGACACCTTAGTATTGATAGTGAATTCTCGAAGTGACAGACAAGTTTTTACGGTGGCAGGAAGAGATGCTAAGGTAGTTAAGGGTTTTATATAACTTTATTCAAAGGAATCATAGATTATTATTTTTATTTATAAAGTTGAGCCAAGAAGTGTTGCAAACTGCTTTTCATCGAAGTGTTGGACATTTTAGATTGGGAAATTATGCACAAGGATTAGAAGGGATGGTTGAATATATAGTTTCTGCTTATGGGAGTGCACATATTGTTCTTACACCAGCCATCGGAGATGGGTATAATGTTAACAATCAAACATTAAAATATTTAAAAATTTGAATTAATTAATAAAATTTTAAGCATTGTCCCTACCAATACACAGACATCTTCTTCTCTTTCTTCTTCTTCTGGTTCTGGACACTTCAATATTCTTCAGGGAGTTCGCCAAAAATCAAATATCAATAAATTGGAGCGAATTGACCTTGAAGAAGTTCCTGAGGAGGACAGGCTCTGGGTTCGGATTCTATTGAAGGTTTTAAAAACTGCAAAAATACAGAATTAAAAAAATATCTCAGGCATTGATACAATGTGGAGATGATGTTAACGCTATAACTTTTCACGTAAAAGCGATAGCAGAAGGTTCAAAAATATTATTTAACCTGCGGATAAAATTTCTTTAAATTAAGAGGCAATGGATATTTCCTTGAAGCTTATTAGCAACTTACGATACAATAAAATTGAAGAAGAATTACAGAACACAGATAAAGGATTGAGAGTTAGAGAAAAGGCATGGCTTAACCTCAAGCCTTATCTCGAAAACTTGTATTCAAAACATAAACATCAAATACCCGTTAATGTGGATCAATGCCCAGAAAGGAAAGCAACTGAAATCTTCATGAATTTTAAGAGATTAAAAAATTAACAGTATCTACATATCTATTTGCATTTTATATAAACTAATTTTTGACTATTTTTTCACTTATTAGATACATCATTAAAAATTTTCCAGTTTAAATTTTCGACGTTTTAGACGTTGTCCTAAATTTTATCATACATATGTATGTATTATGTAGATACGTATGAAATATTATCCTGCACATAACATTATTGCTGGTTTACCAATTTGTCGCATTACCATTTTGTGATTAAAATCTTACTTCATCACTGTAAAATCGTCAGATTCAAAAGTGTCATTTTTTAAGTTTTAATCTTCAAATACACTATATGTAATATCGTTACAAAAATAAATTTATCTAGGCTTATACATTCTACAATGAGCTCAGAATCAACCGAAGTCATTAATTCATCTTCTCAGTCATCAAATAAACGAAAAACAAAAAATAGGTTTGATTATCTCGTGGAGAAGTTATTGGTCTATTTTTCGTCTACTAATTCATCCAAAGAAAGACATGATCAAAAGTATATATGTGAAATTTTTGACCAACTCCAGCATTCTATCGGAAGGGATTTTCCAACGAATAGAAGGTGTTTTCCCGTTAACTGTAATATTTCGTACATTTGATTTTCAGAATGGATGGACTAAATGTTTGCAACAATGCAAAGATAATTTATCTTCACATGCTTTATTTAAAAAATATGCAAAGACCGATAGAAATGTTAACTCAAAAAGTGACTGATGTACTCTGCGCACTACAACAAATTACAAAGCTTTCACACGACCAGTACTATGGGCCTATTAGAGCTTTGGAAAATAGGAGACTACAAATATCCTTGGGTATATTTTTGTATTTACAATTGTGACTTTTTTTCATACTCCAAGGTTTGGTCGAAGTACTATCTGAGTTGTTTGTTTTAGACATAGATATTTTTGGAATACAACTTAATCCATACGAAAAATGTAGTAAATTCAGGCGTTCAATTGGAAATGCTCTTATGAATTTGGTATATCAGCAACGAGAGGCTAAATTTCGCTTATGTACAAATCAACAATTTTTAATTAGAGTTGCAGATGTAATTGAACATGTATGTCCTTTGATTCAGGTATATTCTAAAAATTATAAATATTTAAAATTTAAAGTTTTATGCTGGCCTTATCCAAAATGTTTCTTATAACGTTGATCAAACTATATGGCACCATTTGGCTATTATTGTACCTCCTCTTGTTCGTTCAGCGGTTAATATTACGTCAACAGAATGTGATGGGAGAAAGGTATTTGATTTTGTAACTCTTCCATCTCAACGTAAACAGCAATTGATTAAAATTCTCTCTGCGCTGTGGAATCTTGCTGAAGATCCTGTGGAGAATAAACGAGTGATGGTTAGTTATTTAACTAGACAAGTGTTTTATTTTCAAAGTTTTTTATGTGTTTTCTGACAATAATTTCTAATTAATTAATTTTCATTTTAATTTATTGTGTCACGTATCCCAGATAAAAATTTTAATACATATAACTATGTTTATTGATTTTCTTTTTTATTCAATATTTAAGTGTCATGATGTTCCAGAATTTGTTACTGTATTATTACGCATACTGCGGTGCGATCAAAATGAACTGCAATTAATCCAGGCAGCTACTGGTATATTAAAACATTTGTGTGGTAATATCTTATGTTTAAATCAACACAGATTTTTTTTTCAGATTATTTGCTGCAATTTCCAGAGCTATTTCTTAAAATCATTCGAAAAGGTGTGACCTCAGCTTTTATGCGACAGTTGACTTCATCTTCTTCAGATTTGGTCACGGATTCACTAACTGCACTCTATACGCTTTCTAGACATCCAATTGTTGGGAGGGAACTTCTTTCTAGTCAATCATACATTCAACAGGTACTATTTTGTTTTAACTAAGTTGTTTAAAATAAATGTTAAAGATTAGCTACTTGACGCGAAATACAAATGAAGGTATTTCTCGAGCTTCAAGATTAGTACTTAACAATGTTTATTCTGCAACAGCATATTTTGCTTTTCAACCTGATAGACATATAGCTAAACTTCCTATTAATCCAAGTATATTTCGCTTATTATTTATCCTTTGTGTTTGTCGTTTTTAGATTCAATCTTATCACCCTTATTGAACCATAATGATCACTTTATTCCAAGGACTTGTTTGTTAGATGAAAAACCAAATGATGTCTTAAAATTCGAAGGTAACGTTATCTTCTATTATATATTACATAATTTTTAAGAACATATTGAAAGGCAAAAAGATCACTTTGATGATAACAAACTTGAAAACAATGATATTTTAAGTCCTTCTATAGATTTGTGTGGGCAAGACTTGCCAACCAGTGTTATGTGTACTCGGAATGCAAGCTCGCGGAGTTCTTTTAATTCAGCAGACTTAAAGGTTATAATGGACTTATATATCTATATTACGGGCTTTCAGATTGCTAATTTATCCTCCACATCTGTCCGAAGCAGTGTTAACCAGTCTCCAGCTAGTGCCACTGATTTACCTGATTCTCCTTCACAGTGTTCTTTGAATAAAGTTTTCCAATTGAAAGAAATGGAGGTAAATATTTTGATATTCAAGTATTTAAATGACCCGATTATAGTTACAAATTCTAAAAGCATTGGATGAGAATGGACATAGTGGTCACTGCACAAATGCCGATATAAGTGGGAATTCTGATGTTCACAATGGAAAAACCTCGCTCAATGACTCTTGTTTATTTTTAAAGGATCGCTCGAGGTTTTTAATTATTGTTTATAAACTTTAGGTTTATTTAACTTAACAGCGAAGGAATTTTAGCCGAGGCTATTCGCGATTACATGCCAAAACCTAAAGAACCAAATGCAACACTATTAAATGTTTCTGTTACTCGAAGTTCTACGCCTATTTTAACCCCAATTTCTTCTAACAGTCCGTGCAAGCTTCCTTCTGAAAGCGATGAACCGAAACATAAAAGTTATTTAATCATAAATTCGTATAATTTTAAACATCAAGAATGTAACAAATTACTTGAAGAATGTATCCAAAAAGCCATGCCTTCTCCCAAGAATATTATAGCTTCCTACCAATTTGAAGAGAGGGATACATCTTGTTCAGCAACTTCCTCTTCAAATACAAAAATACAGCATAATAAGTTTGATTTTTTAATATTTTTTAGCATTTTATATTTTCAGTAGTGAGGAAGACATTCGTTTTGGAGTTGAGTCTTTGAAAGATTCCATAGGAGCTGATAATAATGTTGTAAATACTCAACTGATAGTTCTAGATTGCTTTAATATCACATCAAGTTGTGAATCAAAACAGACCATTCAGTAGGAAAATTATCCTGAATAAATTTTTTAAATTAATTATTTTGTTACTAAGACATGACAAGAGTCTTATTCCAAATACTTGTTCAAATATTCCATTGTCGACTGAATTTTGTAAAAAAATGGGCAATCGGACATATAAAAATCAGCCAGCAATTTTATCTGTTTCCAATGAGGGCTTACAAGTAAATGGTTTACAATCTTCAACTTATCGGCAGGCAAAATAAGCATGGAGCGAAGAAACGGCCAGTCTCTTAAGTGCTTTATTTTTAATAGAATAATGACCTTTTTTAATTATAAATTATTTAATAATTAATTTTTTATTTTTAATAAATTATTAAAATAAAATTGTTAGTAATGTATAAATACATCTTAATTAAGTTGTTAATTTATTTAATATTATATAATTATTTTGGTTTTTAAATAGTTTTTTTTAAAGAAAGTTTTTTTGTAGACGAGAAGGCCATGAGCGCACAAGCACAACTAGCTTATCAACAAGCTTTTCAAGAATATCAACAACAAGCAGCACAATTTCAACAACAACAGCAAGTAAGCGTCAATCAAAAATACAAAAGTACTCTCTGCAATATTTGGTGAGAAACTGAGCATCATTTTTTCACTTACATCCTTGTGACAACTTCAATTAATTGGTAAAATGATTTATTTTAGGTTAATGGAAGGTGTTTGTCCTCGCGGAAGACTTTGTCATTACGCGCATGGAATTAGGGAACTGAACTATAGGTCGCTATGATTTATTAAAAATATAATTTGTGAATTTCAGCCAATGTTACACTCTTTGGAATTCTACGGGTGTAACTACGCCAGTAAGGTGAACTAAATTATTTAATAAATAATTGAACTTCCATTATATGAAATATATTTATATTTAGACCAGAAGATTATCAAAGCAAATTTTTTAAGACGGCTATTTGTCAATTCTGGCAACAAAAAGGAACATGCAATAACGGTGATATGTGTAAGTGGGCGCATGGCGAGCAGGAACTAAGACGATCAGTATGAATCTTGATTAATAACTCATTATATTTTATTAAAGGAAAATGGTTTGCCAGGAGGAGTAGGCGAATCTTCTGATGATCAAACATCTAGTGTGGTGATTGGTCCTCAATTGGTAAACCTTGATGAGACAGACGTACAATTTATCAATAATGATCAAACTGCAAATGACAGAAAACGTAACTGGGAGGAAGCCGGTTTGGAGATTGCGGAGAAATAATCCTCTAAATTTATATTTGTACTGATGGTTATTAATTGATGACAAGAGCCAATCATTTTTAATGTGAAGTTATTCTCAAGGTATATAATTTTATTTTAATTACTTTCTCATCTCCATCTTTTTTCACATAATTTTGTAAAATAGAGAAAATTATTTGAATTCCCAATTTTATCTAGATCAGAAAATTTAACCCAGTTATTTTTACACATCAGACTTTTATGCTAACTGCATTATTGGTATCACTATAATATTCTCAACTTTCAAGTTTGCATTTTCACATATGTCAATTTTTTATTGATTAAAGTTTTATTCGATAACGTCAAATATAATTTGATGGATTTATCCTTTTTGTTTAATTTTAGGACGTTTTTTCAGCCATCTATTTCCTCCCCGTTCTAACATAATACGTTTCCTCACTCGTTCCTTTGCATTAGTTTCATCTTGTTCATAATCTGACCTTTCATTGTCATTTTCTTTAGATAAGCATAAAGGTATGGAAGTTTGCAACACCTTCTTAATAATCATTCCATTCTTTTTTAACCTCCTAGTAAGCTCACTAAAAAGGCTGTTTTATTTTTCAAGTAAATAGGTTTTAATTTTCTCACATTTGATCATTGTCACTGTTGTTGAATTTGTTATTATGCGAAGAAGTCGGATTCTCACTGTTTTCCCAAATTAGGTCCGCTTCTTTCGCCTAAGAAAAAAATTTTTGTTACAATATTTCCCAATCAATACTAAACAAAGAAAAATAACCATTCTTTGGAACCAGCTATATTTGGACTGCCGCTTTCGAATGTGATGTTCAATCGATTCGGACTCGGTTGCCAATTCCATTAAATATTTACAATTTTCAAACAAGCTTTTATTATCAATGGTCAAAACCTCCAAATCCTCGTCTGAATATTTTTTAGAGTTGGGGTTTTATTACTGGATAACCTTTTCCCAGACCACGGCAAATCTTTTGATAATAATTTAAGTCCGTAGGATCCACAAAAAGAATTGAAAGACCAGAATTAAACGCTCTTGCTGTACGCCCGCTCCGATGAATATACTCCTGCATAAAATTTAAAAATAAATATTCTAAAAGAGAGAAAACCTCAGCTGTTTGTGGTACTTGATAATGAATTATATGCTTAACTAATTGAAAATCCAAACCACGGGCTGCAACATCAGTTGCCAATAGGATTGAATTTTCTAAAGCTAAAGTTTTTAGTTATATCAAAAATTTGATAAAAAAAACATGAAAATTTTTCAAGGTTCTTCAATCGATCTTTCTCCTTCATCCGTCCATGCAAAATAAATGTCGGAGTATCATTTAATTTTCTCAAAATTGCTTGTAAACGTCGAACCGCAGAGACGGAATTACAAAAGACCAGAGTACGACCTTCATAACGTTTAAACAAATAGAAAAGGTTTGTGTCCTTAAAAAATGAAAATATTTGTCAGCAAAAAGATAAGACCTTGTGGAGAAGATCCATACAATCCATTCGACTTTCGATCAACATACTAGGAATCTTGTTTTCTGTGGTTAAATCAATGATAGCTAATCGTTCATTGCCCTTTCGCATGTACATTGAACGAGCAATTTGTTTTACCTAAATTTATAATCCAACATGAAAATAATTCGTAATATGTATATAACTTTCTGTTTAGAGTCAATATTTGTTCCAAACTTTTCTTCGTTAGGTAGGGTAAATGTTAAAGTTGCAGAGAATACCATTGTTTGTAGCAGAGGTATTTTTTCACCAATAATTTCAAATTGTTCTTTTCGTTTACTAAAAAATTATTAGTTGTTTTAATAAATAAACCCATGTAAATATTTGATAATGTGTCTGAGCTCTCGAAAGTGTCCTTCTTTCAACATTCGATCAATTTCATCAACAATAATAACTCTCAAGCCTGATAATTCATTAAGAAGTTTTTCTCCCTTAGAAGTCTGTTTTATTTAATTAAAAAAATAAAAACCGATTCTTTCAATGCCCAAATACGACCAGGTGTACCTACAATGATATCAGGACAAGATTTTAGCAAACGTTGTTGTTTTTGAATACTCATTCCACCAACAATAGCAATAATGTTCAATGGTCTGAACTTTGATTTTGCAGAAATGTTCCTGAAGACATCTCTAATCTAAAAGGTGTCTAAATAAATGTATAAAAAAGTAAATCCAAAAATATAAGTTCTTAAGTGATATGTAAAATATAAGACCTGAATTGCCAGTTCACGCGTTGGTGAAACTACCAAAGCAAAAAGTGTTTTATTGTCCTTAGCAATTTTATTCTCGTCAAGCCATTTTATAAAGGTTGGAATTGCGAATGCCAATGTTTTTCCACTACCCTAGTATAAAATTATAAAGATTATTCTCAAAAAAAAACTGTTTCAGCAGCTCCAATGATATCTTTTTTGAAATTAATTGCTTGAGGAATTACAGCCTTCTGAATTTGAGTTGGTGTAGTAAAACTCAAGTATAAAAAGATATAAAAATATTAATATATGTATAAAAAACCCCAAAACGTTCAATCTTTCCAATAAATGTGCGGAAGGAATTATTTCACTCCAACCATCATCCGATTCCATTTAAAACCGTAAATTCTTTAAGAAATGTAGAAAAATTAATTAAAATTATTTATCATTGTCTGCGATTAAGTGGGTTAATATTCATATTGCATTGAATATTACCGTTAACTCTTATTTACTTTTATTAAGGATATGGTTATTTTATGGAATAGAAATGTGAATTTTAATATTCTTTCCTTGAAATATAATAAAATTCAGGTATTATACATTATCTCAAAAATCTCTATTTAGATACGAAAACATAAAGTTAGAGCCCTCGCGCATGTTAATATTGATCATTTCTACTCATTTAAATAATGACTCATCTTTTTTTAATTCTTTTTAAAATTGTTCAATTTTTTTAACCGGTTCATTATTCAAAAGATTTTAAAGTTTTATTTCAAAGTTTCTTAATAATTTCGACATATTTACACAAATATCCAATTTCATTGTAAATAAATGAATAATATAATTATGATTTTCTCAGTATTACTAATAATTCTCAACATAATAAACTTTACTGAATCATGTACGTGCCAATTAGTACCACCTGAAATAAACTTTTGTGTTGCGGATTGGGGTAAAGAAAAAAGATTTAAAAATTTATTTTAAGTTGCTCGTGTTTTTGTGCTTAAACAACAAAAGAGTGTTAAAATACCTGGAAATATTAATTCACAAATGAATAGAAATGTTCGATACAAAGTTAAATATGAACAAATGTTTAAGGCAACTTTTTTTTATAGTACATACAAATTGGCAATCTTCATCAATTGGGGGACTACCCCAAATAATCGCAGAAGCATAGTACAGGGGTGTATTTAGGGGCGATCGTTGATTTTGAATCTGATATTTTTTCTTATCACTAATCCGCATCCTTTTATCATTTTTTGTAAAATCACTGATTTTATCAAGGATGTTTTCCAAATTACTCAACTTATTAATACAAAAGAATCTATTCAATTTTTATGACAACATAGCATTTTACGATCTGTACCCACTACTCTTGCCCATAATATAATCAACCAGTATTGTTTGGCGATGCCAACGCCGTTGTCAGGGAATTGTGCAATGCAATAAGAGACAAAATCTGTGATTTAAAATAAAAACATAAAATGATGGATTAGTGAAAAAACAGATTCATAATCAGTTACCTCGAAATCCCTAAATACACGTTTTTAATGCTACTGCAACTATTTGGGAGCCCATTTTTGAAGATTGTCATAAATACAAATTAAAATTTATTAAAGATTAGTAGTGAAATGAAGGTTACTAAACAAAACCTCGTCATTTTGCCTGTCAATATTTATACAGCAATGGATGAATCTGCTTGTGGTATTAAACTTGAATTGGGGCATGAATACTTGCTTTCAGGTATAATTATATAATAAAAAAGAAACAAAGTTATTCAGGGAAATATATAAATGGTACAATGCAAACACGCCTTTGCGGACAAATCTTATTCGAAGACCTTAAAGAATCTCGAAAATATGATATTTTGGAGTGGATTGAAGTACCTAATAAATTAAAACAGCAATTGAACAGACAGGAATTCGATTCAGTATGTTTATAGTAATGATGTGATATAGTATACAAAAGATTTTAAAAGTTAAATAATTGCATGTTTCGGAAAATTTAGAATTTTTCGATAAAATTTTCAGATCAGAAAATATAAACTTTTACTATTAGGCAGTTTATTATTTATTTAGTAAATACATTTTAAAATTCGGATTTACCCGTTTCTGATCTTAATACCACGTTAGGAAGAAATTTAAAGACTTTTCTTCCATTGTGAATATATTTATTTAATAGTCTATTTTATAATACTTTTATTTATTTTCAGAATAACCATACTAAAAATAGCTTTTAAACCAGAATCACCTTCGTCTTCGAATACATATGAAACAGCAAAGGAGGGAAAGTAACACCGAAATTATAATAGAAAGCGCTATGGAGATCAGCAATGAATTCCACCAGTCAATCCTTTAAATATACAGAAATGTTAAAATTAAGAGGAAAATTAAGCATGTTAAATCCTACTTTACACTATTATAGGTTACATAACGATTAGATCTTCCATCAGAACGTATCCATCCAGGACCAGGACCTTCTTCAGTTCCACAGCAATAGTAATTATACAGAGAAGTTTCTTGCCTTATGCAGCATGCTACAGGGCAGTAATGCCTGGATAATTTTAGTCGTACAATTAAAATTAATGCTATTATGAATATATAAAATTGAGAAATAAAATAATTCGTCTTCAGCCTCATTAACTTTAAAGAAAAAATGAGAATTCAGCTTGCCTTCTTCCATTTGTCAATCCAGTACAGAGAACTTCTGCTTTAGTAGATTGAGACCAAAAAAACTGAAGTACTAAAAAATGATAGCACAAAATGTCGCAAATAAACGTTCTCATTGGTTTCTCAATAAAATATGTATTTTATGATTAATTTTCTAATTGTAAACAAAAATATTATCAAAATGTTCTTCAAAAATAAAGGAAAGTGAGGAGAAAATTGGAACAAAAGAAAGTGATCGATGTCTGGAACTCCAATAACTTATATTTTGTCTATAAATTAGTCAATCAGAAAAATTCTATTCTGTTACATTGTGCTTTCGAATTTCGTTTCCGGACAGCTGACATAGATTCCAATAGGCGTTTAAGGGCAAAAAATTCTTATGACGCAAACGAAAATCCTTTAATAAACTCTAAATAAACTTATGTTAAATAAATTACTTCAAAACCAATTATAAAATAATCAATTATTTACATAAATATGTGACAAAATGAGATATAAAAATGTTAACTAATGAAATTCAGAATAGAAAAAAACCATTATTTGGTCTAATTTTATATTTCAGATTAATTTTCCGTTACTAAGTTTTATAAAAACGTTTTTTTTTAATTATTTTGATAACTATTTTTCTAAATAAATGAATTTATTAAACACTTCGTATTTCATTCAATTTTCTTGTTTTTCTCAACATATTTCCCATCTATGTAGCAGACGTTTCTCGAAATAATTATTTCCACTATTTAAATTATTCTACCTCAGTTAATCTATAATTTACTATATCGTAACCTCTCTTTTAATAGTTTATTTGAGTTTTTCATCTTACATATATTCTTTAGATTTTACTCGTTTCCAATAATAAAGCAATACCCATTAAATAATTTATCTACAAATTTGTCAGTCAAATAATTTTGAACTATATGCGATTGAACTAAAACAACGCATAGCCCTATGAGTAGTGGGCGGATTTTTATTGATAAAAAAGGTAAAATATGGCCATAAAATATTGAAATAAATAAGGCTTATTTAATAGCAAAAAGGCAAAAAAAAAAAAAAAAGTAAAATTTTAAAAAATCAATTCCTTTTTCTTACTTGAATATTATGTACATTTCCAAATTTTCTGAGTGACAATTTGTCTTATAAATTGAAAATGAGCATTCAACATCAAAAAATTACAATATTGCAAACTTCATGAATACTTGGGGACGTCAATATCTTAACAATTTCAATAAGTTTGTCAAAGAAAAAAATTCCAAAAATTTTTAGTGTCTATTTGTGTGTTATTTACCATTATCCCTGCAAGATATAAATAGGGAAATAAGGAAACGCGATCCTTGCTACATAAATATTTGGCGATAAAAATAATTGTTCCTGTTGATTGCATGGTTAATGAATGATAATTTTTTATTTGTTATATAAATTTTTTCTAAAAATTCCGAAATCTATTCTGTAAAATTATTAAATATATTTAGCATCAGAATTTAACTAAATTTTATGAAAAATCATAAAATCTATTTAAAAATATGTAAAAATAATGAAATAATTTACAAAAATGACCAAATATTGTAATAAAGGAAAAATTGGCAAAAAACTGAAATATTGATATTTAACTTTATTCAAATTCATAAAATCAAAAAACTAAATTTTTGGCACTCTTTTAGCATTATATATTTGCAAAAAATATTTATATCAATAAAAATCCGTCCCCTACTTATGAGTGCGTAATTGAGCACCACGTTTTAGCTTATATTTTCACTTTTCTCCATACTTTTTTATTCACCTTTATTTTCTTCTCAAATTTCAACGATATTATTCTAATTTTACGAAAAATTTTACTATTTAGTTATATATATAAGCATTTAAGAAATGATGAGGTGATAAAGGTAAAAATACATAATTTAACTTTAAAAATACTTAGGTCACTGACTTTCTAGGGAATAATATTTAATGGTTTCACCAAAGTTCAATAAAAAGTTTTAAAAGCATTTAATGATGAACCTCAACTTTAATTTAAATAACCCTAAATACTTTATGAGAGTAAATTTATTTATAAAATGTTAATTTAATGGTAGAGTCTTTTGACTTTTTGCTTATTCTCACGCTGCCATTCATTTTATTTCTTCCATTCCCTGAAGCTTCCTCTTTCCTGCTTCCTCTTAAGCTTCTTATCTGTGGTAATCCGCAATTCACTTTTTAATGGAAAATTTTCCAATTTAATGCTTTTTTATTTGTAAATAAAGTGAAAAATTTTAAACAGAAAGTTCTGCTGCAATCAACCATTTCAATAATCTTTAAGATATTATTAGAATTTATTATTTTCATACTTTTAATAGTCTAACATTGTTTAGGCATCTGAGGCTTCTTTAAACTTCTTTCTAAGAAATTTCATAAATAACAAGCTAATTAAAAATTTACACACATACATATTATTGTCAGTATTTATTCATTTGTTTTTACAGGAAATTTGTTTTTTATAGATACATGCATTGTTTTTAATAATAACATGAGAGGGTGGAAAAAAAATATTACTTACGTCATTGACCTAACCTTGCCGTAGTTTGAAATTTTCATTTTACCAATTCCTTCGAATATTTTCATTACCACGCTTCTTCACATTTTTTTTTCAAAGTCATCCACTCGGCGACGAGCTTGGACCTTTCACAATGAGAAAAGTCCAATTAGAGATATCCTAAGCTTTTTGCTCCCACAATTCTTGAGACCTCATTATTCTTATTTACTTTCCAATTTCTGCATTTTTCTTAAATCAAAAATCTTTAACACAAATTATAAAATAAAATTTTTTTATTAAAAAATCCAATTACAAACATCAAATCGCTGAGTTTAAAAATCCCATTTTTTCTTAAATTCAGTTAACCTATTTCTTTTTTTTTTGCTTCTGCATTTCCTGCACTACCTTTTTCTAGTTCGTTTAGACATACATATACATATGTTAATTTGTCGCTTGGGAGTTTTTTTGGATAAAAAGTCTATTTAAACCTGAAAGCAACGAAAAAAATTTTAAAGGATTTACAATCGTTAGAAAAAATGCCATTTACGATGAAAACTAATGTTTGAAAAAGAAACCTTCGGTTTCCTTTTCCCCTACTTGGTAGAAGAAATGAGTATCATATGACTTAAAAATTAACAAAAGATAATACTTGCGCTTTCTTAAACCATACATATCTCGGCATTGATTGAATAATCGGAAAACAAAATACATACTTTACATATATTCCTAAAGAAGGCATGACAGGCCATATTGATAGTGATAAATATCTTTACTATTTGCGAATTTTTGCCAGTCCCTAGAGAATTATCAATAACTTAGAGACATTTTCCCAATTTTTCATCTTCAAATAAAAAATCAGAGAAATATATGCATTTACATCGAATTATTAAGTATGTAGATTCGTTAAATTGAAAAATATTTTTTATTACAGGAAATTTCAGCCATACTTTTAAAATTATACTGTTACCTATATATTTATTTGCTTTTTGCTTTATTTCTAATTAAAAATGTCGTGAATAAACAAACCCTTACAATGTTCCTTCAGGGCATGCATATACAAGTGCGCAACCAAAACTTCAAATTATAAAACTTTTTTCATAAAGTTTGTCATTCCTTTTTTTGAACTGCCACTTTCATTGCCAGTATCAATACATTACTGCCCTTTTCATATAATGTTATTGACAGCTTCATTTAACTATTTTTGTTAAATTTGTGAAATACATAATCCTTTTTAATTATCTAAGATTTTTCCGGCTAATTCTTTGTTAAAAAACATTTATTATTTCCTTTTTTTCTTTAAATATACAACACGAAATCATATTTATATCCGAAGGTGATAATATGGAAGCATCTACTATGGATTTACATTTAACATCCGATTTTTTATTTAATGCTTCATCTACCACAGCTCAAGTTGTCTGTGAAGATATGAATGTATATTTATGGAACTCTCGTCGCGATTTAACTACAAGGCCACTAATCATGGGCGGTAACATTTTTTTAATATTAATCAAAAATTCGAAGTTAAACAATAAATATTTAAGTTTTTGCTTCTCTCTATTCAACGATCATTATACTGAGTCTTGTAGGTAATGCATGTGTACTTGTAGCTATTTCACGGATTAGATCTCTGCAAACAGTTCCAAATATGGTAATACACTAAATATATATTTAATGTTATTACTTAAGTTTATTTTCTCGCTAAGCTGTTCAGATATGCTTGTTTGCTGCATTTCTGCGACTATTACACCAATTGCTGCATTCAGAAAAGACTGGATTTTCGGCCAGTTTCTCTGCTCTTTTGCTCCCTTCTTGGCAGTAAGTTTCTAAAAATTAAAGAAAAAATAAAACCATCAATTTACAAGCTTCAATTAAGGGTGTTAGTCTCTGCTTTTCCACTTTTGTTCTAGCAGCTATCTCTGTGGACCGTTTCCTCTTAATACTTTTTCCCACGAGGAAGGCATTTTCTCATACGCAAGCATTATTTATAATTCTTGTAAGTTACTAAACTAGTTAGATACTTTATTAATTTTAAATTTTTAGACAACATGTTTGCTTGCTAGTGTTTTTAGTTTACCAATGTTGTTTATGCAAAAGTTAAAACCAGTAGCTCATTATTGTGGCCGTTTTTGTTTTGAAGACTGGGGTGAGATGTATGGTGTAAGAAGACTATATGGTACGATGATGTTGACTGTTCAATTTATCATACCGGTAATTTTTTACAAATTCCAGGAGATCTACATAAATTCCATTATTTAAATAACTAGGCCTAAACCGAAGATAAATATAGACTCCTATCGTGCCCAGTCATTGAGTTTGATCGAAAACTTTTTCCGAATAAATTATTAAATTTCTTATCAAGTTATTCATTTCAGTTGGCGTTAATCACCTTTTGCTACACAGCCATTTCATTTCGCTTAGGAAAGGTTATTACAAATTAATAAAATTTTAAAAACCTTTTTTTTCAGAGTGTAAATCTTCGTGTTAAGAAAAGACATGAATGGAAACTACCGATTAGCTCACAACAAAACGCAGCTACAAAGCGACGACAAAGAACAAATCGAATGTAAACATTTTTTTAACACTTTATAACCATAAATATAAAAAAATGTTAAGGTTCATCGCAATGGTAATCGCTTTTTCATTAAGCTGGATATGGTCGGTTTTATACAATTTGTTGCGAGATTACGACTGTCTTCCTAATTTTGTGCGCAATCAAGAATTTTTTTTCGGCGTCCTTACTCACAGCATTGCAATGACCTCCACGGTTTTATATTTTGAAAATTACGTAAGTATACATAGTACATTTCTCAAGGTTTGGAATCCGATTTTGTATGCGTTGCTAAATCTACAACTAAGGTAGGTTAATAATAAGTTTTTTTGAAGAAAACCAAAGGGAATTGTTAAATAAATTAAGAGCAGCGTTTTTGCATCTTGTGCCAAAATGTATGTTTAAATGTACTTGTCGTTCTAGCAGTAAAAGAGTTGGTGGACGATCGACTTTTGATCAGGGGCAAAAAAAGGAAAATGAGCATGAAAACAAAACATATTTTAGATGTTTGATTGGCCCTAGATCCAATGAATCTTCTGCCAGTGTCTCGATCGAAGGAAAAAAAGAGAAAACTAAACATATGGTAGACATTTTGTAAAACAAATTGGAAATATTAAAAGTTTAGATGCATAATGATGATGTTGGAAATAATTATCATCAGCAACGATTGGAAAAAGAATTAATGAATGATGTGTATAACGAATCGTGCTATACCGAAGAGGAACAAACATTGATAGCAAATTTAAGGATTCATTTTGAAGATATGAACGTTATAGATAACGATAATGACACTTTAGGTGAAAGAGACACAGATGACAGGATTTGAATTGTGCTTTCCCGTTTTTTATTTTTTCATTTTCAAAATTTTTATCGTTAGTTTAATAAAGCTTTATTTTATGTCTGTTTTATCAATCATAATTTTGAAGAGTTGAAACAACCATTATTTGAAAATTTTATTCCAGTTTGTCATATATACATATGTAGTATATATTTAAATACGGGTCCACCGCAGGAGATCGAAACCCAAACGATCGCACCCAGACGATCGAACCCCAAATGATCGAATGACCCAAAGGATCGAATCGCAAAAGATCGAATTCCCCAAAAGATCGAAACCAAAATATCAGCATTAACTAATGAAAAAACATAATTAACACACTCAAAAATAATTCTAACATAAATAAAGCCTTGATAAATCAATTTCTCATTACTTTTATTAGATTGTAGAAATAAAGCCATTAAATTTAAGTAATATTTTACCTAAAATAAATTTTTTAAAATGGTAATGAACTTGAAATTTGAATCAGGTCAATTGAAAGGCTTAAATACTTTATATTTTGGTTTCGATCTTTTGGGGAATTCGATCTTTTGCGATTCGATCCTTTGGGTCATTCGATCATTTGGGGTCGATCGTCTGGGTGTCGATCGTTTGGGTTTCGATCTCCTGCGGTGACCCCTTAAATACTATTATTCTTTTGAAGAAAAGGAGTGGAGGTGAGAAATAAAGGCGTGTATAAACCTTCATTTAAAGTAAAGCAAAAATAATTGATTGAAAATGCTTATTCTATGTATGACATAGGTATATGTATATGTTGTACACGTTATTTGAAAATTCTTTTTTAATTTTTAATAAAAATTTTTAACTTAATTATTTTTGCCAGATTTTTTATTTTAATGAGTGAGTCTGGCCTGGCTGCAGGTTCCACTTCTGGTGGCAAAGTTACTTTTAAAATCACGCTGACGAGTGACCCTAAGCTTCCATATAAAGTGTTAGTTTAAGGCTTATATTTTTTTTATATATGTACATATAATACATAGTAATTGCAATTTTTGCAGCATGAGTGTACCAGAAAATGCTCCTTTCACGGCTGTTCTAAGATTTGCGGCAGAAGAATTTAAAGTTGATCACAATACTTCTGCAATAATTACTGATGATGGTATTGGCGTGAATCCAGCACAAAAAGCTTCGGAAATATTTATGAAACATGGTGCAGAATTGAGACTCATTCCTAGGTATGTATAACTTTATTTACGAGGTTATTTTACGGAATTTTTAGAGATAGAGTCGGAATGGATGTTCTATGAACATTTGACTTATCAGAATGTTTGAACTGGTAAGTATGGTCATGTTTTATTTAACATTTTATTAAACATGAATGATTGTTGAATTAAAAAATATGGGTTATTATATTGATCTGTTTTCATCATGCTTCTCATCTTTTTTACATCATATAGCGGCTTTTAATTGGGGATTTTTTTCTTTCTGCTCGTAAAGTGCACTTTTTAATGCTAATTTCAAAGCATCGATATCCTCAGGATTTGAGTTTATTCCAAATGTACCAATACGCCAAATTTTTCCTACTGTTGGTCCCAATCCACCGGCTATCTCATATCCTCGTGCCATTAATTTTGACTGGACTGCTTTCCAATCAACCCCATTCGGAATGCGAACTGTAGTTAGACAGGGCAATCGGTAATTCTAATTTTAAAACATTTGAAAATATTTATTGGATTAAACCTCATTCTGAACAAAAGGCTCAAGTCCTAGTTCTTCTAAAGCAGCGTAAAATAATTTAGCGTTTTTAAGATGCCGTTCAACCAAATTTTCGATTCCCTCCTGAGCTACAGCCGAAAGACCTTCACGCAACTAAAAATTGTTTTTAATGCTTATATTATTATCAGCAGTGCTGGGCATTGGATGTTTTATGGCTCCGGATCCGGAGCCAATATCCGAAGCCATACCCATCACTGAATTATCAGTCTTAATAAAACATAAAAATAAAAGTTACCGCATAAACTAGAGAAATTGGTGCTGTGTGGTGATATCTTCTAGGTTCGTCAAAACACCCCCAATAATTTCCTAATTCTAAGGCATCCAAATAAAATGATGGTACACGTTTCTAGAATACTCTATTATATTATGATATTCATAAAATTAAAATACCTTTCGGCTGAGCATTTTTTTTCTTAAATATTTTAAATGAAAATTGAGGTCAAAAAACTAACATACAAAGCTTTGTCGCTGAAAGAAATAGGTGCTAAACCAGGTGGACAGTTAAGTACCTTTTGTGTAGCTGAATAAACGCAGTCCACTTTAAGATTATCGGCATGAAACGGAGAACCTAAATAATAAAAATAGTGAAATACATTCATGTTTTTCCATGGAGAATGTTTTATTTACAAATATGATTGATATACCTCCCAATGAGGCAACAACATCAACAAGAAACAGGCAGTCACTGAAATAATTAAAAATATTTTTTTTTAAATGTGTTTTTCTAAAAAAAACAGCACTTTTCTTGATTTTTTAAAATACTTCAAGCTTGAGTCTTTTAAAATGCTTTTAGACATGGTATTTGTTTTTATTTAAATTATGATAAGTGCTACTAGTGCTTTGATCCATTTATAAATAAATTTACTAGGCATTGCAGATGTCACCTGAAAAAATTAGTTTGATTACTTTCTCTTCCTTTTATCGCCTTCCCTAATTAATCGATATAATTTTTTACTTTACGACATTCTTATTATAGAAATTTTTAAAAAGTTACCGAAACGTTCCAGTGGGTGAGCAACACCGGTTGAACTTTCTCCATGGCAAATGAAGGCAACCTAAAAATATAGAAAGAAGATTTTTTCATTCTCACATCAAAAGCAAAAAATAAACTTGTGGTCTGTAGTTATCCACAGCCTGTAAATATTTGATAGAAAACCAAATTTTTATTACAAACCTCGGAAAAATCCTCCAAGCTTATGACCTCACCTTCAGGTACAACTAATTTACGCACATTAAGACCAAGTCTATCCGATAAATCGGACGCACGCTGACCCCAAATTCCATTTTGTACAATCTAATTGAATAAATTATTGTTTTATTAGTAATCTGACGATAAAATATAATTAACTAAAATAGTTTCTCCTTCTTCGAGCAAGTTCATTACAGCACATTCCATTCCGGCATGACCTGAGCCAGAAACAGCAAAAGTAAGAGGATTGCTCGTTTGAAAAACATATTGAATTCCGGCTTTCACATCATCCATTATATCCAAAAATTCTGGATGCAAATGACCAAGCCTTATAATTAAAATTAAATTTTTAAAAAAGCAAATACATTGGTTGATTTAGGCCTTCCATCACCATTGGAGGCATATTACTTGGTCCTGGTCCAAACAATTTTTTTTCATTGACATGCAAAGGTCGCAACAATCGTTGAGGAGGCAGAATTGTTGAAGATGTTGACATATGCTAATATGATAATTTTGTAGTCTTATATTGAAATGAAATGTTTTAAGTATAAATCTTAGAGTATATTATCGGTCCAAAACTGCGCAAGCCAAAACTGCGCGGCTGAAACTGCGCAGACCAACCTGCGCACGCCTAAAACTGCGCAAAACTGTAATAAAATTTTTGCCTATTTTTGTGTTTCTGTATTGTTTAGTTTATGATGTATGCATTTTTAGTATATATTTGTTTTTGTATTTATATATATATGTATATGTTTTGAATTTTTGTAGTATGATGATATTAATATGCATACTGTTATTACATATTGTTAATAATTCGCGAAAATAGTTAGGTAAGTAAAGTATGCTGTTAATAATGATTACTAATAAAGTGAATTATATCAAGGAATTGTTTTCGATTAAGGGAAATATGTAGTAAGGAGTACGTGCTATAAAATTTTATAATGCAATTAATAGCAGAATGATAAATAAAGGACAGAATTAATTTTTATTTGTATAATGAGAAATTGAAAATATTATACTTACCCTTGTAAAGTTGACGAATGTCTGTTCTTTCTTTATTAATGAAAATACAATATTTTGCATAGAATTCATTCGGGGATTCATTCGACTAAGCATATTTTATCTTGTTGATGTTAATATGTAACAGAAAGTTATAATAAATATTAAATCTGTAAAAAGTATATACTTATTAAATATAAAAGGTTAAAATTAATTTTGGAGAAATAAAAATATTTAATTTGCTTGGCAGAACAGTATTCTCTCAAACCATATTCAATTAAATATTCTTTTTTTTGTTTAAACGCTGAAACAATGAGAGAAAATGATTTATTCAAAGAACGTAAACTAAATGACAGTCCTTTCCCCATAATTTAAACGTGGCCAGCTTTAATGTTCATTAATATTGTCAAAAAGGAATGGATAGACAGAAATAAAATTCTTACGCATACTCTTTGGGCAAATAGCATGAATCAATTATATGTATATACATATATATATATAACCGTTTAGATTAATGATTATTTTATTAAATTGAAAATAAAAATTCTGGTGACTGCTCATATATGTATAAAATGTACCTAATGCTTATTAAAAGTTTTTATTGAAAATTTAGTTATCTTTTAGGAGATATTGAGCGAAAAGCACCAACGTCAGTTCATAAATAGCTGCTTTTTCAGAGAAAAAAGCCGGTTTGGAATTATATATATATTTAGAACTAATATTTTTTGCGAGTAAGTTGCACTTTATAGTATTTTAATTCATTTGATCGGAGGAATGCACATGTTATTATATTAAAAAATGGTAAATCAGTATGATGAAATTTCTAGCAAACTAGATAGAAAATAAACCTAATTCATTTAGAGTTATTGTGAGCTGAGAATATTGAGTCGAGATCAGAAATAGTAAAAATGAAAAGATAATTCAGTAAAAGTTGGAAGCTGTAGCCATAGATAGGTTTTACAACATATTATGGGAAGACCAATTCTTTTTTAATTTGTCTCTCACAGATACATATGTAGTTAAATCTTATCAAATTTTCAATTCTAAAACTCACCATTCTAACTATTCTCTTTCAATACTTCACTTTCCTATGAAGGTTCTTAAAAATTTTAGATTTAAATTTCTATGCGCTCGAATTTTGTCATAAATGAGAATATTGTTAAAAATCTGAAAATTATGATCATTCATTCACACTAAGTCTTCCACATAACTACAAGAACATCAACAGATGTAATAAACGTTGTCTAGGTCGCCAGTCCGATGATTCGTTGTCAATACGACAACAACTGGGAATGTAGGAATGCTGAAGAAACAAGAGAAAGGGTAGAGAGAAGCAAACAACTAAATTGGGAAGAAAGCCATTCAAAGTATTCGAAGGAGTCGATAACTGAGGCGCCCGTCATCATGAAGAGCAATGAAAACGAATCCAGTTTATCCTATTTCATTCTTAAAAATGCTACTTCTTTTTCATAAGTTTTAGCCATACATTTTAAAAAATGCAGGCGGTTTTTCGAAAAATATTTCAAGCTCGATTATGTGTACTTATAGAAACTCTTTTCATTTCTGTTGTAGAATGCTAATGACCAAATACCTATTATGTATATGTACATATGTATATAAATTCTGTAAATTATTTTTTTGCAGTGAAAATGTTTAATCATCCAAATAACGGATCATTGACTTCACAAACTGCACAAATCCAAAGAACAATGGCGTGTCGTCTTCAAGGATCGAATACTCTCATGGGAAATGTATGTATTAGCGGCCGCCCTTATTCATTTTATGAGTCTAGAAATTCTCTGGGAGTTAATCCTAAAGATCGACTCGTTAGTTTTATTTCCATCAGCAAAGAGTCTACGAGCCCGGAATCTTCCTTAAACCACTTCTTAATCCCTTTAATTTTTAGTTATTTCACATCATGCAGATTAAAAAATTGAACATAAGGACTATATATCTATTGCTGATCATCACTAATATATTTTTCCTTTTTTATTTTTATTCGACAAAATATAAGCTTATCAATAATTATAGTTGATCTTCAGGGTTTAACCATTTTAAAATTTCGATTGGCTCATATGGGACTCGTATATTTATTTTTTTCTGGAATCATGTGTCGTTTTGACACGATTCTTGGACTCATAAACTGTTCAAGGGCCTAAAAAATTCGAACAGAAAATCTGATTTTAGAATACGTATGTAGTTATAGATCTACGAAAAATCCATTTTTTTATTAGTTTTAGTTCAATTTTCTAAATTTAGAATATATTTATGTAACTAATATGTATATGTAGATGAATTCGCCTGCTGAAATGAATGATAGAAGGTTTACGATGGGATGGACCCGAGGCTTTGGGACCACACATAATCTCATAGGAAACTCAGGAGCATCATTAGCTACACCTTTTCCACAGACAGAAATAGTTCAAACGAATGGTGGTGAATTCATAGGAAATTCTGGTATTAGGTTACCTGTTTTCAAATGTCCAGAATGCAGTATTATCAAAAATACAAGTGAAGAGCTGGAGGTATTTTTGTTTTAATATTTTCTCTGCACAAATAGATTTCAAAACATAATCATAGGGGAGCAAATGTGGGATATATTGAATAGATAAAAATATAATCGAGTTTTCTTAACATTTTGGTTTTTTTTTTTCTAAATCTGACCATAATAACATGAGTGTGATGAATATCATTTTGAAAACAACTTAACTTTTTAGGTTCATGTTAAAGTGGAGCACTTAAATTGGCTCCCTTTTATTTGTCCGCTGTGTACAGCAGTTCGTGCTTCTGATATCCAGATGCGTGAACATGTACATTCATTTCACAAAAAGAGCGAAAATAGGGTAATAATTTTTGTTTTATTTAATTATGTATTCATTATTTTAGTATATATATCAAGACAATGCACATGCGAAGAAAATTCTTCAGGAAATGATGGATAAAGCACTTTTTGGCGCGTCTCTTCAGCATAAACAAATGAACATCATGCATAAAGTTGGACGAATAACTGGGGATTCAAGCGCAAGTTTACAAAGTGGTATTCACAATTGCGAGTCAACTAAAAGGATCCGTTTAGATGATGTCGTCGCTTCAAATCTTAGAAAGTATTATCTTTAAAATTCGTTTAAATGCATATTTTCTACGTAAAGAAACATTCAAGAAGGTCTGCATGGAAAAAATATTATTACAACAGCCAATGAAACTTCTACAAATGCATTAGGACGTGAAAGCAAGCATAGTATAGACGAGGAGACCGACTCCCAGTTGAGTACAATTTTTGGACGGAATATAAAATCTGAATTTGATCTAACAGCATTAGAAGGTGGGTCGCCTTCTAATCAATCCTTGCGAATTTCTAATGAGGATGAATTATTGGATGATAATAGCCATCAAATGGATGCTCTCCAGAATGTTGCTGCAATGTTTTCGGCAAGCAGTGGCGCTTTTGGACAAAAAATTCAACCGAAACGTGCGATAGACCTAGCTAAACCGTTTCCTTATAAGCGAGTTGTGCGTAATCGACCTGGACCTATGTATTAACTAAACAGTCTTCTTATTTTATGTTATTTTCCCGCAGGACGTCAAAAAAACGAGTTTTGGGTGTCTGTGCTCGCTGTAATAAACCAATAACTGCTGGTGCAAGACAAATGCACATGTTTTTTCATTTGGGCAAGGATATGCAAGTATTTTATAATATAAAGTTTAATCTTGCACAAAATATTTAGACATTTCGTTTCCGATGTAAGCATTCTGGTTGCGACGTTGAACATTATAGAAAAGATCAAATGGAAAATCATCAGTCAAAGGTTCACGGACAAGGTATTTAGATGTGAAAAAATAGCTTGAATTTTGATTTTTATTTGAATTTAATCTTTAAGTCGATCCAAGTATGATGGATGATCGTAGTCAGGAACTCTATAATCTTGTTCAGGTTTTTTTTGTAATTTGGTTCTTAAGAAAATCTTGAAGTATTTTATCGGTTTGTTTACTTGGTCCAATTTCAGAAAATGTCTATGGAATTGCTTGGTACTGTTGGTAATATACCTGGACCTACAGCAGCAAAGGCTCAAATCATGTATGAGCAACAGATGCGTGAAGTGGCAGCCAACTTAGGTGTTCGAAGACGACAGCCACCTATTCGTATCACGCAGCAAATGCATACAACTGTCGACGCAATATATGATTCTACTACAAATAAAATAGAAGAGATGGATTGTCGCCTTTGTCACAAGGTTGAATTTATTTACTTAATAGATCTTTTATTTTTAATGAATATAGTTGATCGGGAGTAAAGCTCGCAGTTCTCATATTCTATGGCATCTGAACAATGATTTGGGAATTGTCCGTTTCGGTTGTAAACACTGTAACTTTAAGCATGACCAGCAATCAACTGTGATTTCTCATGGTGTGAGAGAACATGCTGACGAAGGATGTTGTGAAGATTTGCTTTATGTATATTTTAATTTTCGATGATTTAAGACAATTTTGTTATTTAATTTAAGAATTTTGAGGGTGAACTTAAATCAATGTCTAAGACATGTTTTGGTGTTGAACGTCTTTTTGAAAAGGAAATTTGCCAACTGACAAAATTGGTTAGTTTTGCAACTAGTTCATTGTTTTATTTGTTCATTTTTTCATATTTATTTAGTATTAATAACTTCAGGAAAGTCCTACAGATGAAGAACTGACGAATGCGCAGGAATTTGATGATGATGATTCACAAGCTAGCTGTGACTCAAGGATATTTAATCAAACTCACAATCAGATTGCAAAATTAGACTCCCAATTAAGGCCGGAAAATTCTGATCGTTCATGGTCCGCATCTAAGGAACAGGTGAGAAAGAGACGGAGCTTTCGTCGTTTCGGGACAAGGTATTTTCCATTGTTTTTTCGAATAATATATATCTAAAACAAAGAGTGCGATCTAGGCGACAAAGGGAAGATATGATCAAATTACGTGAAGTCAGTATGTTTTAAAATTCTATGTTTTAATTTATTTGTTTAATGTATGCGACTTGGTGGAGCTCAATATTTTAAAAAGAAATCTAACGAAGCAGTGCTTTGCGAGGTTTTATTATGTAATATCATCAACTGTTTTTTTTTTCAGAAATGCGGAAGGATGATAACAAACCGTCTTTCAGATCATGCTTATTCACATCTAGACGGATGTGATCTATTTCGATGTCAACAATGCAATTTGGTTTTATTGATTTTGTTTTTGTAATGTAGTCCTTGTAGGGGCATTATTCGCGGGATACAATTGTACGTCATCTACGTGATTTTCATAATTCTAGCGACGAACCTCCCCTCGATAATCGATTACGCTTTGCACAAGAAATTAAAGTATTTTTTTAGATTTTTTTCAACAATATTTTGATGCATAGGATGCAATACGAGGCTGTTATCCGCGTCTCTTTGTTGATGCTCCAATTCCGACAAAAGAGGTTTTTTTCTATCGTATCTTAGGCTTATTAGATTCCTTTTCGATCATCAAGTGAATAATATAGGGGTTTAACTGGTTTCGAACTGTGTGTTAGGTTCTAATTAAAAAGGTTCTAGGGACTGACTGAAAAATTAGTACGTGGAGTATTTTGAAAAGTATGCAAATTTTTATATTTTTACCTTTTTAAGGACATTGAAAAAATGAAGGCAAATCTTAAACTTGATAAGATGGTGTTGGTCTCAGACAACGAAGAGGATGAAAATGAGGAAAAAGGAGAGGAGGGTGATGAAGAGGATGTGGAGGACGAACAAGAGGATGAAGATGATCAAACTAAAGAAGACGAGAGTGAAGCTTATGTCGAAACTGACAGTACAAAAGAGGTTGTTTTTTCTTTTTTTGGTGATTTTTAGTGAACATACAAAATTTCTGTTAGGTTGATACTCAAGAGGAGCTTGATAATGATATTGAAGGAGTCGGGGAATCGTGTACAAATACACAAGACAAGGAAAGTACTGATGAGAGTGAGCAGGAAGGAATTGAAGATGTTATTGAATTTAATGGTGGGTATGTTGATGAGCCAAAAGTGGAAAATCAAGGGGATAATAAAGGAAGAGTAGAAATGCATAGCGATATTCCTCAAAAGCGTTCTAGAGGAAGGCCGCCAAAAGTAAGTGTACGCAACGATATAAAGAATTAAATAATTTCTGGACCATTTTAACTTTTTAATTTCCAAGTTTTTAAATAGTATGTTTTTATTTACTAAATAAATTATTTTCCTACAGGACGGCAAGAAAGTTTAATCATAAAAGTTTAAAGTGCCGCCATTTTAATTGTTTATTTAAAGGATGTGTGATAAGTTACTCTATCTTTGAATACTATTGTGTTATATTTTCTTCAGACTGTCCCAGTACAATCTTACTTACCGCATGAGCAAGACATTCAACATTTTCTCTTCGGAAAATAGTCAATATTTCAATATTATATACAAACATATCTTCATGTGTATTATTCTTTTTCTGGTGGTTTTTTACATTTTCCCTCACGATATTTCATTTTTAGTACTCTGGTGCATACCAGCTGCCCAGCTGCAATCCATATCTCGATGCCAATAAATAACTTGTTGCTGGGTAGCACATTTATTTAATCTCTAACTCTAGTCAAAATGACGCATAGTACCTTCTTAAATATAAGCTCAATCCATGACAAAACAGTGCGGTAATAAGTTTGACTCACTATTCTTCTAAATCTCATTTATCTATTACTTTGTTTATCTTACCAAATTCGCTTAGTACTCGAGTACATATAAACAAAATGTATAGTAAAGTGCCAATAGGATACCAGCTCTAATAAAATGTACATTATATATTGCCATTTACATGTCATTTATTCATGTTTTCAGTAGTACAAATATAGTCAATTATTATCGACAAATTGTTAATAATCATTGTACAAAGCTTATTAAAAACAACGCTAATTTGAAAACAATTTACTTATAATTAACACTTCATGTACTGATGAAACGCATTTGCTAATTGTCTCCTCTTGTGGAAATTTGCAGTATTTATTCTTCCTTTTTATTTCTTCACATGTCCGATAAATTGGCCTATTCAGGAAACTAACTGAAGACAGTCACAAAGACAGCCATGTTCCCTACATTTGTTTTTACATCATTTATTTTTACAGCATATTCTGGCCAAAAATATTCGACAACAAAAAAAGCAGTACGAAAAATAGATAGAGAATAAAAAAGAAGATAGTGGTCAAAAAAGGTTTTTAGCATCTAAAAAGTATGAACTTTAATAAAAAGTGAAAATCAATAATTAAGAAAGCTGTTCTAAGATGAGTTCAAACAGTTCAGTTATTGCCAGTGGTGATTTGCAAAAATCTATTACATTCCATGACTTTTACGAATTGACTCAACGACAGCTAGCAGATTTCAGTTTTTCAAAATCACGACAACGTGAAGGTTTTACTTTCCCTTGGCAAAACAGACTTCGAAGTCGGGAACCAAATACACAAGAGGTGAAAAGAAGCTGTATTACAAGAAGAAAGAGCAGCATTTCAATTTCTGAAAAGGTCTGCTCATTTTCTGAGCTTTCTAGCGATAATAATCATCGGAATTGTCTCTCATCTGAAGTAATGGAAAGCACGATCCAAGAAGAGGAGGATAATACAAATAAATTTACAAACCAACCTTATAAACGTCCGCTAAATTCCACCTTCTCTTCATGGCTTCAACTTTTTTTAGCCAAGCGTAGAAAAAACCGTTATACTTCTTCTGCTAATTATCATATTATGCATAGTTCATTTTCTGAACCGAGTTGTGGCCCGCTTCGCTCATCAGTATCACTTTGTATGTTTTATTTTATTGTTGTATAACCATAATTTTTAGAGGGTTTGTTGTGTCTTTTAGATGCTTATAATGTCGGGGCAGTAATTAGCCACTTCACCGCGCAATTCACCGATATATTCATAATGATAACGCACAGTGTGAATAATTCGCCGAAATTAGTTTTTAGATTTTCTATTGGCAACAGTGGTTTTGCTTATAATTGTTTATTTCGGTTTCTTAATCATTTTAATGTTTAAAATTAAATTTTAATGTAACATTAATTTTTGGCAAATTATTTAAAAAATATTCGGTGATTTGTCCATTCTGTGTCCAATTGTCTGTCGATGAGTTGTCCATCGGTGAATTGTCGATCGATGAAGTATCCATCCCGAATTGTCATTTTTTGACCCGTAATTGACACATTTTCGAATAACAGTTTTTCTAAATACTGACCCTGTTCCTTGAAGTGATTTTTACCGGGCATTTTATAAAAGTCTGACTATAATTTTTGTAATTAAAGATAGGATGGGAAAATATATGCTATTTATAAACGTTAAGCGGTAGTGCACGAAGGTTCAACACTTGGTTCTGATGGTGAAAGTATTGAAGTTTCTCCGTGTACTAGTGATCAAACAACATATGGCACGAGTGCAACGAGTAATTTGCCAAATGATGAAACCATTGATTCTGCATCAAAAGTGAAAATGCGCAATAAATTAAATAGGCGATGGACTGAGGTATATTTTTAATAATTTTGAATTTAGTTGCTTCTCTTTTTAGCAGGATATCCAAAAAAGGCTTTCTCTCCCTCCAGATATCAAATTACCATTTAACGTAATAGACAAGTTGAATCGAACACCAACATTTGAGAGTCCATTAACAAGAAAAACTAAACGTGCCTCATTAAATGAAATTGGCTTTGGTAAACTGGAGACCTATAAAAAAATATTTGATTTGGGTGAAGGAACATATGCTACAGTCTACTTGGGAAAAAGTCTTCTAACTGGCAATAATGTAGCATTAAAAGAAATTCGACTTGAGCACGAGGAAGGCTATCCATGCACCGCGTATGTTAACAGAGCTAAGACAGATTTAAAAATGAAAAAAAAGTTAAGAAATTAATTTACCTTTTATAGGATTCGCGAAGTCAGTTTGCTCAGAAATTTGAGGCATGCTAACGTGAGTAAACTATTAACATTCAAGCTATAATGTAAATTATTCAGATTGTTACTTTGCATGATATAGGTTCGTTTCTTATTTATTTGAATTAAAGAATGAAAACAACCAGCATATAATGAAATATTTGTTTTCAAGTTTATTCTGATCGTGTATTGACATTAGTGTTTGAATTTGTAGAAAGAGACCTTCGTGAGTATATGGAAGAACTAGAAGGGATGGTAAATTAATATTTTTAACGATGTACATCTAACCTCTTAGATATGTATGTCAAATGTAAAACTTTTCTTGGTACAATTGCTTCGAGGGCTAACTTACTGCCACAGAAAGCGTATTCTGCATAGAGATTTAAAACCTCAGAACTTATTAATAAACAGGATGGGTGAGTTGAAGTTAGCTGATTTTGGTTTGGCAAGAGCGCAGTCTGTTCCAAGCAAAACCTATTCAAATGAAGTTGTTACGTTATGGTACAGACCTCCTGATGTTCTTCTTGGTATTCATTAAAATTACAAGTGTACTTTTTGGTATCCCACAAAATAAGCATTAATTTTCTTTATTTATATATAAAATAAAAAATGATGATTAGACTGATTAAAAATTAAAGTGTTTTGTGTGGGAAGTTAAAAAGTACCAGATATCTCAACCATTATTTAATTAAGGATCTACTGAATATTCTACCCATATTGATATGTGGGGCGTAGGTTGCATCCTTTATGAAATGCTCGTTCATAGACCAATGTTTCCTGGAAGTACTACTGAAGAACAACTGACATTAATATTTCGACGACTTGGTACTCCATCAATCGATACTCACCCAGAACATTGTACACTTACAAATTTAGCAATGGTAAATGCAAATCACTTGAGGAATTATATTGCAAAACCTCTTCTACAACCACCGAGGATAACAGCTGAAAGAGCAGATCTGCTGTCAAAACTGTTGAAGGTTTTGCTTAAATATAGGATTATTTTATAAAATATAAATCATTAAAGTATGATGGAAGACTTAGGATATCGGCAATCGATGCGATGAAGCATCAGTTTCTTAGATGTTTTCCGAAACAATTATTCGACTTGGCAGACAATGTAAGTGTAAGAATCTTATAACATAAGTTATTTTTGATTAGGATTCAATCTTAAGTCTGCCAGGTGTATTTTTTGTGCAAGATCGTAGAAAAGATGTCGAAGTTAAAAAGTAAGAAGTGTCAAAAAGCAATTTGTCAAGTTTATGGAAGGCGGGTTGATTATGAAGTATATCCGTTAGCTTACATTATATGTATAAAAATAAGAAACAATAACATACCTATATTTAAACTATACTAAAGCTTGTCACTATGCTTACCTGGTACCAAATGTTTATAAAATTTTTAAAGCACTCGAGTGCGCAAACAAGAATCTTAAATAAAATTTAGGTACCATTGATTTTTAACAAATTAAATTTTGTCCAAAATTATGGGTAAAAGTAATAAAAATTAATGTGTGTGGCAGTGTTTCTGGTTGCGTACAATTGTATTATGAATGTCTGTTGGTTAAAGATCAGCGAAACATTTTTTGATGGAGCGTTTGTTTAGAGAATATATGACTAAGCGCATCAATCTAAGTGAAGCAATGTCTAGGGTTGCTGAGCTTATGAGTTATCAATGTATAAGATTACAGCCCTATGGGAACAAATATCTAGTGGATCAATGTATAAGGGATCAATGGCTATGATCACGATTTCTAAGGTAGCAGTATCTTTGCGGCAATAGCTACGGTAATCAATGT
>JARPZY010000016.1:0-26647 GCA_036172905.1 Meloidogyne graminicola | reverse complement strand
GTACGGTAGCCAATATCTACGGAATTCAACCGGTAAGGTAAATTATATCTACGGAAATCAATGTCTAATGGTCTACGCTTAGTGAATCTACGGCTAATCAAAGTCTACGAGTAGTGATCTATGGCCAGTAAAGTCTATGGCTATACGTCTACGTCCAATAAATCTACGGCAAGCCGACTCTAAAGCCAGTCTATTCTATGTCTAGCTCTAATCAAATCTATGCCCAGTCAAACCTAAACCCATGCTAATCTATGCCTATACATCTAATCAAATCTATGCCTATTCAAGCCTATGCCCAGTCTATTCTATACCTATACATCTACATCTAGTCAATCTATGCCCAGTGAAGCCTATGCCTATTCATTTATACTCAATCCTGTACCTACGTAATCCTATGCCTACAGAAGCCTAAATCTATGGCTATCAATAGTTGAAGCCAATACCTAGTGAATGCCTGTCCTTATGTCACTTAACTTCTATATTTAAATGTAAATAAGCTTATACCTTTTTTAAAAGAGAAATAAATGTTGAAGAAGTAGAAGATGTATTTAACCATTAAAGTACCTGAAATTACATATTTTTTAATAAAAAATTTTTATCAAATTTTTATTCAAATTCTTTAAAAATTTCCAAATTTTTAGTTAAAATTTTAATGAATTTTTGTAAATATTTTTTTGTTTTAGTGACAATGTGGCAAATGGCGATATGCGAAGTTGTGAACTTAACAACAATAAAAAGAGAAAAAGAGTAGAGAGAACAAGAAGATGAAAGAAGAAAAAGAAATGTAAATGAATGGCCTCCAAAAACGGTTTACTTTTATTTTATTTAATACCCGAATTCTAATTTAAAGTTTTAACTTTAAAATTCTGATTTAATTCTCATTTAAAGTTTAGGGGAAAATTTTAATTTTTTAATAATTTTTTGTTTTCTAGTGACGATATGGGTAATTGGCAATAAGCGAACGAGGGACAACTTAAGAGCAATAAAGAAAAGAAAGAGAGAACAAAAAATGTAAAAGAAGAAAAAGATATTTAACTAATGGCCGCCGATAAAAGGTTTAATTTTATGTTATTAATACGTGAAATTACTAATCTAAAATAAAAATTTATTCTAATTGTGATTTAAATTATTTTTAATTTACTTTTCAGTTTATGGGAAAATTGTAGTTTTTTAATAATTTTTTGTTTTTTAGTGACGATATGATTAATTGGCAATGTGCGAGCGAGAGACAACTTAAGAGCAATAAAGAGAAGAAAAGAAAGAGTGAACAAAAAGTGGAAAAGAAGAAAAAGATATTTAAATAATGGCCGCCAATAAAAGGTTTTAATTTAATTTTATTTTAATCGTGAAATTACTAATTTAGAAAAAATTTTACTTTAAATTGTGTTTAAATTCTTGTAAATTCATTAGTCAAGTCTTTAGGGGAAAATTTTAATTTTTTAGTAATTTTTTGTTTTTTTAGTGACGATATGGCTAAATGGCAATGTGCGAAGATGCATAACAACAATAAAAATAAGAAAAGAAAAGAGAGAACAAGAAGATGAAAAAGAAGAGAAAAAGAGCGTTTAATTAAATGGCAGCCATTAAAGGTTTCATTTTAATTTATTTAAATCAACTATTTTTGATCTTTAGAATCTGATGAATCTTATACAATTGGAAGGCATTTGCGGTTGAACTTCTAGCCATGGATATGTAATCTTCTGAGGCTTTTAAGGACGTTGGCTTTTTTCTACGTCCGCAATGTACAAAAAAAGGAAAAAGAAGAGAAAAAGGAATTTAAATGGCAGCCATTAAACGGTTTAATTTTAATTTATTTAAATCAATTTTTTTTGTTCTTCAGAATCTGATGAAGCTTATACAATTGGAACTGCTGCAGCAGAACTTCTAGCCATGGATTTGTGGATTGTTCTGAGGCTTTTAAGGACGTGCATTGGCTTTTTCCACGTCCTCAAACAATCAATGTCGAGAGTTTAACAGGTTTTATAAATTTTTTCATGCATTTATGAATAGTATTTAGAATTAGATTGTGGCTGAGATGCAGCTCTTACGCTGCTCCGAACGACTTCGGACAAGAATGCTTTTGAGGGCGGTGCTTCTGGTCAACTTATGATGGGCCCCGTGTTCTCAGAACCTTCACCGATCAAGGGCCCCGTGTTCTCAGAACCTTCACTGGTCAAGGGCCCCGTGTTCTCAGAACCTTCACCGGTCAAGGGCCCCGTGTTCTCAGAACCTTCTCTGCGGAGTCGAGTTCTCTGGATCAGGTCCTTCTGGAGTCGAGTTCTCTGGATCAGGTCCTTCTGGAGTCGAGTTCTCTGGATCAGGTCCTTTTGGCGTCGAGTTCTCTGGATCAGGTCTACACGGTTGCTGGAACATTGCTCATGGATTGCGTTCCGATGCCGGGGGCGTTTGTCGAGCTACGACTAATTCTGTTTGTGTTTACTCTGGCTATGCAACGGCAGCAATTGTGATTCAAAAAAGAACGAAGAAATGTTAATTGTGTATGGAATGAATTTTACGTTTTATTTAAATTTTTATGAATAAAATATTTTTGTAATTTAAAAGTTTGCAAGCTTTAAAAGGGACTAAAGGTTGGTCAGGTAATCGAAGAGTTTTTCGAGCTGTGTTGATTGTCTAATGGGTGCATTTCGACTGGACAATCTAAGGTAACATTGTAGATTTTTGTCTTTTATTTAGCATAAAGAAATTTGGGACCGTGGGATTGTTTTTACTGATGCTGTAATTCTAGCATTTGAGGTGTCATTCCAGGAAGCTTAAAGTTTTCTCTGGGGAGTGTTTTTAGAGCATAGGGACCGAATTAACGTCCGGGAGTGTAACAAAGACTACAGGGAAAAAACCGATATTTTTCGGGGAAAAATCGCAAACATGGTTGAATGACACCTCTGTTGCAGGAGAAGTTGCAGTAAAACCCCAGTAAACATGTTGTTTTTCCAGGCATGTACACAGCAAGCTGAAGATGTTTGCGCAAAGCAAGAGAAGGAACGTGGAGATGTGAGAAGGAACGTCTGGCTGCTTTCACAGGTTTAGGCGTTAATTCTGGAGGCATGGAGAGGAACAGAAGCATAATGAATTGGAAGAGAAAGAAGAACAGGATGTGAAGCATTAGAAGAAACTAAAGAAGAGTTAATGAAGTGTGTGAACAAGGTTTGTCTTTTATAGTTTTACGAGCATTTAGTGAGGGTTTAGGGGGAGGAATAAGGGTTTTTGTAGTAAGGGGTGAAAAGGTATAAAAGCGGCAAATTTACAGCATTTTTCGTCAAATCAGGTTAATATTTTTTATATTTACAGGTGTGCAAACAAGATCCTCTACAATGTCAACAACAGAAGGAAGTGGTTCCAAAGCCTTAACAATGCTACAGGTGGAGATTCGTATGGTTGTCAGGTTTGTTAAGTTTAGTTTTGTTTATATTTGTTTTAAAGGCAAAAGATGAGCAATTACTGGAGGTTTTGCTCCAGAGCAAGTAGGAGCAAGATTACAAGGGGATAGGTTAGTTGGGGATGTAAGAGGAGAAGTGCATGTCCTGGAGGGATTGGATTGTAATGGTGGTGGTGTAGTGGTCGGAGTGTTCTGTGAAAGGTTTGTGTTATAAATATTTAGAGTTAATTAAACTTAAGCAGATCAGCGTTTGCAATGGCACAAACTAAGGCAGCAGGAAGGAATGTGATGAATACCTGAAAGAAAGAAGTGGTTCAGTTCAATTTTTTAATTTATTTTTTTACAAATTCTGATCTTTGTAATTTTTCCAGGGATTTTGCATTGTTCAAAGGTGAGAAGAAGTTCAAGCAAGAGTTGGATGTAAAGGGACAGGTTTGCAAAGAAGCGAAGTAGTGTAGGTTAGAGGGAAAAGAAGAGAAAAAGACTGAAAAGCAGAGAAAAGGAGAGGAAAAAAGACTGAAAGGTAGAGAAGAGAAGAATTAGAATGGCATTTGTAGTGAAAGTTTACAACCTGTGCAATAATGCCAAGGGTTTCAAATGTAATAAAGGGAACTCCAAGGGGAAGGAGGGTGGTTTCTGATGCCTGAGGGCATGAATTGTGATAAGGGTGTGCGAAATAGCATAGTTACAAAAATAGTGTGTATGAGGGAAGTGAAGTAGAGGAGAAGAAGCTGTAAGTTGTTGTGTAGTTCAAAAGGATGTGGTTTGTGTACGGTAAGAAGGGGAAATTAGCCAAAAAGTGGGAAATATATAAAAAGAGAAAGGGAAGTATTTGAGAGGGATCAGGCAAGTAAGGATATCTTTGTCTGTCTAATGGTATTTAGTTAAAGTGGGGTAAGAAGTGGTTGAAGGGATTAAAAGCTTGTAGGTATGAATTAGAATAATAAAGAGAAAAGGGAAGTAGTGAAGAAGCGTAGTGTTTGTAGTTCGGTAGGTGAAAGAGTTCGAAGGAGGGAAGTGAAAGGGTAAGGAAGAGAAGAATGTAAAGGAGAAAGAAGTGTGAAGTGGATGGCAAGTAAGTGAGTTTGTGAGGATGGAAACTAATAGGTGTGGAAGTGAAGTAAGGAAAAGTAAAAGTGTAGCAGTTGTAGCAATAAGGGAGGGGAAAGGCAGTTAAGGTAAGGGGAAAGTGCAGAAAGGTAGGAGGGAAAAGGGCAAGTAAGGTGGTACAGTAGAAAGGTACAAAGGAGGAGTTTATTGAAATAGTATGGGGGTAAAGACTAGGTGTACGGTAGTAAGGAGTGTTTTGGTATGAAGAAGTGCAAAGTGTGAAGGTGTAGTTCGTAAAGGTTGAGGATGGGAAAAGTCTTCAGTAAGTGATTTAAATGTTAGTGTGTAAAGGTTGCAGAAAAAAGTACTATGTTAAAGGCGTGTAATAAAGTGAGACGGTAGTAAGAAATATAAAGTAGTTAAGGTCTGTTGTAAGAACGGAAAGGATATTGTAAGGGTATACGGTAGTGAAGGTAGTGGGTGTAAAAATTAATTCCGGATTTCTTTTAATTGTTTCCAGGCAATTTCTTATAAATAGTTTAAAAGGTATAAGCTTATTTACATTTAAATATAGAAGTTAAGTGACATAAGGACAGGCATTTACTAGGTATTTGGTTTTAACTATTGATGGCCATAGAGTGAATTATCTGTAGCCATAGGTTTACGTAGGTATAAGAACACACACATATAGAAGAAGAAGGGGGAAGAAGAAGAAAAGGGACAGGAGGGAGAGTGGGAAGAAGAAGAAAAGGGACAGGAGGGAGAGTGGGAAGGAGGAGGAGAGAGAGAGAGAGAGAGAGAGAAGGAAGGAGAGACAGTAGAAGGTAAAGGTATTGATTAATCCAATTATAGATACCACTAAAAAACTTCATAAACCACCAAAGCCAATGGACGAACGTAGCCGGAAACCACGTAACATGTATCCGGGCATTTATTAGAGTCTGGAAGGGGGTCATTTGAGTCTCGGAAAAGGGTCATTTGAGTGAGAGAGAGAGAGAGAGAGAGAAGGAGGAGAGAGAGAGAGAGAGAAGGGAAAGGAGAGAGAGAAGGGAAGAGAAGCAAGAAGGGGAGGGAGTATAAGGCTAAAGGAAGAGAAGGGGGGTGTAAGGAAAAAAGAGTTAAAAGGGGGGGTGGGGGTGTAAAAGTATAAGCTTATTTACATTTAAATATAGAAGTTAAGTGACATAAGGACAGGCATTTACTAGGTATTTGGTTTTAACTATTGATGGCCATAGAGTGAATTATCTGTAGCCATAGGTTTACGTAGGTATAAGAACACACACATATAGAAGAAGAAGGGGGAAGAAGAAGAAAAGGGACAGGAGGGAGAGTGGGAAGAAGAAGAAAAGGGACAGGAGGGAGAGTGGGAAGGAGGAGGAGAGAGAGAGAGAGAGAGAGAGAAGGAGGAGAGACAGTAGAAGGTAAAGGTATTGATTAATCCAATTATAGATACCACTAAAAAACTTCATAAACCACCAAAGCCAATGGACGAACGTAGCCGGAAACCACGTAACATGTATCCGGGCATTTATTAGAGTCTGGAAGGGGGTCATTTGAGTCTCGGAAAAGGGTCATTTGAGTGAGAGAGAGAGAGAGAGAGAAGGAGGAGAGAGAGAGAGAGAGAAGGGAAAGGAGAGAGAGAAGGGAAGAGAAGCAAGAAGGGGAGGGAGTATAAGGCTAAAGGAAGAGAAGGGGGGTGTAAGGAAAAAAGAGTTAAAAGGGGGGGTGGGGGTGTAAAAGTATAAGCTTATTTACATTTAAATATAGAAGTTAAGTGACATAAGGACAGGCATTTACTAGGTATTTGGTTTTAACTATTGATGGCCATAGAGTGAATTATCTGTAGCCATAGGTTTACGTAGGTATAAGAACACACACATATAGAAGAAGAAGGGGGAAGAAGAAGAAAAGGGACAGGAGGGAGAGTGGGAAGAAGAAGAAAAGGGACAGGAGGGAGAGTGGGAAGGAGGAGGAGAGAGAGAGAGAGAGAGAGAAGGAGGAGAGACAGTAGAAGGTAAAGGTATTGATTAATCCAATTATAGATACCACTAAAAAACTTCATAAACCACCAAAGCCAATGGACGAACGTAGCCGGAAACCACGTAACATGTATCCGGGCATTTATTAGAGTCTGGAAGGGGGTCATTTGAGTCTCGGAAAAGGGTCATTTGAGTGAGAGAGAGAGAGAGAGAGAGAAGGAGGAGAGAGAGAGAGAGAAGGGAAAGGAGAGAGAGAAGGGAAGAGAAGCAAGAAGGGGAGGGAGTATAAGGCTAAAGGAAGAGAAGGGGGGTGTAAGGAAAAAAGAGTTAAAAGGGGGGGTGGGGGTGTAAAAGTATAAGCTTATTTACATTTAAATATAGAAGTTAAGTGACATAAGGACAGGCATTTACTAGGTATTTGGTTTTAACTATTGATGGCCATAGAGTGAATTATCTGTAGCCATAGGTTTACGTAGGTATAAGAACACACACATATAGAAGAAGAAGGGGGAAGAAGAAGAAAAGGGACAGGAGGGAGAGTGGGAAGAAGAAGAAAAGGGACAGGAGGGAGAGTGGGAAGGAGGAGGAGAGAGAGAGAGAGAGAGAGAGAAGGAAGGAGAGACAGTAGAAGGTAAAGGTATTGATTAATCCAATTATAGATACCACTAAAAAACTTCATAAACCACCAAAGCCAATGGACGAACGTAGCCGGAAACCACGTAACATGTATCCGGGCATTTATTAGAGTCTGGAAGGGGGTCATTTGAGTCTCGGAAAAGGGTCATTTGAGTGAGAGAGAGAGAGAGAGAGAGAAGGAGGAGAGAGAGAGAGAGAAGGGAAAGGAGAGAGAGAAGGGAAGAGAAGCAAGAAGGGGAGGGAGTATAAGGCTAAAGGAAGAGAAGGGGGGTGTAAGGAAAAAAGAGTTAAAAGGGGGGGTGGGGGTGTAAAAGTATAAGCTTATTTACATTTAAATATAGAAGTTAAGTGACATAAGGACAGGCATTTACTAGGTATTTGGTTTTAACTATTGATGGCCATAGAGTGAATTATCTGTAGCCATAGGTTTACGTAGGTATAAGAACACACACATATAGAAGAAGAAGGGGGAAGAAGAAGAAAAGGGACAGGAGGGAGAGTGGGAAGAAGAAGAAAAGGGACAGGAGGGAGAGTGGGAAGGAGGAGGAGAGAGAGAGAGAGAGAGAGAGAAGGAGGAGAGACAGTAGAAGGTAAAGGTATTGATTAATCCAATTATAGATACCACTAAAAAACTTCATAAACCACCAAAGCCAATGGACGAACGTAGCCGGAAACCACGTAACATGTATCCGGGCATTTATTAGAGTCTGGAAGGGGGTCATTTGAGTCTCGGAAAAGGGTCATTTGAGTGAGAGAGAGAGAGAGAGAGAGAAGGAGAGAGAGAGAGAGAGAAGGGAAAGGAGAGAGAGAAGGGAAGAGAAGCAAGAAGGGGAGGGAGTATAAGGCTAAAGGAAGAGAAGGGGGGTGTAAGGAAAAAAGAGTTAAAAGGGGGGGTGGGGGTGTAAAAGTATAAGCTTATTTACATTTAAATATAGAAGTTAAGTGACATAAGGACAGGCATTTACTAGGTATTTGGTTTTAACTATTGATGGCCATAGAGTGAATTATCTGTAGCCATAGGTTTACGTAGGTATAAGAACACACACATATAGAAGAAGAAGGGGGAAGAAGAAGAAAAGGGACAGGAGGGAGAGTGGGAAGAAGAAGAAAAGGGACAGGAGGGAGAGTGGGAAGGAGGAGGAGAGAGAGAGAGAGAGAGAGAGAAGGAAAGGAGAGACAGTAGAAGGTAAAGGTATTGATTAATCCAATTATAGATACCACTAAAAAACTTCATAAACCACCAAAGCCAATGGACGAACGTAGCCGGAAACCACGTAACATGTATCCGGGCATTTATTAGAGTCTGGAAGGGGGTCATTTGAGTCTCGGAAAAGGGTCATTTGAGTGAGAGAGAGAGAGAGAGAGAAGGAGGAGAGAGAGAGAGAGAGAAGGGAAAGGAGAGAGAGAAGGGAAGAGAAGCAAGAAGGGGAGGGAGTATAAGGCTAAAGGAAGAGAAGGGGGGTGTAAGGAAAAAAGAGTTAAAAGGGGGGGTGGGGGTGTAAAAGTATAAGCTTATTTACATTTAAATATAGAAGTTAAGTGACATAAGGACAGGCATTTACTAGGTATTTGGTTTTAACTATTGATGGCCATAGAGTGAATTATCTGTAGCCATAGGTTTACGTAGGTATAAGAACACACACATATAGAAGAAGAAGGGGGAAGAAGAAGAAAAGGGACAGGAGGGAGAGTGGGAAGAAGAAGAAAAGGGACAGGAGGGAGAGTGGGAAGGAGGAGGAGAGAGAGAGAGAGAGAGAGAAGGAGGAGAGACAGTAGAAGGTAAAGGTATTGATTAATCCAATTATAGATACCACTAAAAAACTTCATAAACCACCAAAGCCAATGGACGAACGTAGCCGGAAACCACGTAACATGTATCCGGGCATTTATTAGAGTCTGGAAGGGGGTCATTTGAGTCTCGGAAAAGGGTCATTTGAGTGAGAGAGAGAGAGAGAGAGAGAAGGAGGAGAGAGAGAGAGAGAAGGGAAAGGAGAGAGAGAAGGGAAGAGAAGCAAGAAGGGGAGGGAGTATAAGGCTAAAGGAAGAGAAGGGGGGTGTAAGGAAAAAAGAGTTAAAAGGGGGGGTGGGGGTGTAAAAGTATAAGCTTATTTACATTTAAATATAGAAGTTAAGTGACATAAGGACAGGCATTTACTAGGTATTTGGTTTTAACTATTGATGGCCATAGAGTGAATTATCTGTAGCCATAGGTTTACGTAGGTATAAGAACACACACATATAGAAGAAGAAGGGGGAAGAAGAAGAAAAGGGACAGGAGGGAGAGTGGGAAGAAGAAGAAAAGGGACAGGAGGGAGAGTGGGAAGGAGGAGGAGAGAGAGAGAGAGAGAGAGAGAAGGAGGAGAGACAGTAGAAGGTAAAGGTATTGATTAATCCAATTATAGATACCACTAAAAAACTTCATAAACCACCAAAGCCAATGGACGAACGTAGCCGGAAACCACGTAACATGTATCCGGGCATTTATTAGAGTCTGGAAGGGGGTCATTTGAGTCTCGGAAAAGGGTCATTTGAGTGAGAGAGAGAGAGAGAGAGAAGGAGGAGAGAGAGAGAGAGAAGGGAAAGGAGAGAGAGAAGGGAAGAGAAGCAAGAAGGGGAGGGAGTATAAGGCTAAAGGAAGAGAAGGGGGGTGTAAGGAAAAAAGAGTTAAAAGGGGGGGTGGGGGTGTAAAAGTATAAGCTTATTTACATTTAAATATAGAAGTTAAGTGACATAAGGACAGGCATTTACTAGGTATTTGGTTTTAACTATTGATGGCCATAGAGTGAATTATCTGTAGCCATAGGTTTACGTAGGTATAAGAACACACACATATAGAAGAAGAAGGGGGAAGAAGAAGAAAAGGGACAGGAGGGAGAGTGGGAAGAAGAAGAAAAGGGACAGGAGGGAGAGTGGGAAGGAGGAGGAGAGAGAGAGAGAGAGAGAGAGAAGGAGGAGAGACAGTAGAAGGTAAAGGTATTGATTAATCCAATTATAGATACCACTAAAAAACTTCATAAACCACCAAAGCCAATGGACGAACGTAGCCGGAAACCACGTAACATGTATCCGGGCATTTATTAGAGTCTGGAAGGGGGTCATTTGAGTCTCGGAAAAGGGTCATTTGAGTGAGAGAGAGAGAGAGAGAGAGAAGGAGGAGAGAGAGAGAGAGAGAAGGGAAAGGAGAGAGAGAAGGGAAGAGAAGCAAGAAGGGGAGGGAGTATAAGGCTAAAGGAAGAGAAGGGGGGTGTAAGGAAAAAAGAGTTAAAAGGGGGGGTGGGGGTGTAAAAGTATAAGCTTATTTACATTTAAATATAGAAGTTAAGTGACATAAGGACAGGCATTTACTAGGTATTTGGTTTTAACTATTGATGGCCATAGAGTGAATTATCTGTAGCCATAGGTTTACGTAGGTATAAGAACACACACATATAGAAGAAGAAGGGGGAAGAAGAAGAAAAGGGACAGGAGGGAGAGTGGGAAGAAGAAGAAAAGGGACAGGAGGGAGAGTGGGAAGGAGGAGGAGAGAGAGAGAGAGAGAGAGAGAAGGAGGAGAGACAGTAGAAGGTAAAGGTATTGATTAATCCAATTATAGATACCACTAAAAAACTTCATAAACCACCAAAGCCAATGGACGAACGTAGCCGGAAACCACGTAACATGTATCCGGGCATTTATTAGAGTCTGGAAGGGGGTCATTTGAGTCTCGGAAAAGGGTCATTTGAGTGAGAGAGAGAGAGAGAGAGAAGGAGGAGAGAGAGAGAGAGAAGGGAAAGGAGAGAGAGAAGGGAAGAGAAGCAAGAAGGGGAGGGAGTATAAGGCTAAAGGAAGAGAAGGGGGGTGTAAGGAAAAAAGAGTTAAAAGGGGGGGTGGGGGTGTAAAAGTATAAGCTTATTTACATTTAAATATAGAAGTTAAGTGACATAAGGACAGGCATTTACTAGGTATTTGGTTTTAACTATTGATGGCCATAGAGTGAATTATCTGTAGCCATAGGTTTACGTAGGTATAAGAACACACACATATAGAAGAAGAAGGGGGAAGAAGAAGAAAAGGGACAGGAGGGAGAGTGGGAAGAAGAAGAAAAGGGACAGGAGGGAGAGTGGGAAGGAGGAGGAGAGAGAGAGAGAGAGAGAGAGAAGGAGGAGAGACAGTAGAAGGTAAAGGTATTGATTAATCCAATTATAGATACCACTAAAAAACTTCATAAACCACCAAAGCCAATGGACGAACGTAGCCGGAAACCACGTAACATGTATCCGGGCATTTATTAGAGTCTGGAAGGGGGTCATTTGAGTCTCGGAAAAGGGTCATTTGAGTGAGAGAGAGAGAGAGAGAGAAGGAGGAGAGAGAGAGAGAGAAGGGAAAGGAGAGAGAGAAGGGAAGAGAAGCAAGAAGGGGAGGGAGTATAAGGCTAAAGGAAGAGAAGGGGGGTGTAAGGAAAAAAGAGTTAAAAGGGGGGGTGGGGGTGTAAAAGTATAAGCTTATTTACATTTAAATATAGAAGTTAAGTGACATAAGGACAGGCATTTACTAGGTATTTGGTTTTAACTATTGATGGCCATAGAGTGAATTATCTGTAGCCATAGGTTTACGTAGGTATAAGAACACACACATATAGAAGAAGAAGGGGGAAGAAGAAGAAAAGGGACAGGAGGGAGAGTGGGAAGAAGAAGAAAAGGGACAGGAGGGAGAGTGGGAAGGAGGAGGAGAGAGAGAGAGAGAGAGAGAGAAGGAGGAGAGACAGTAGAAGGTAAAGGTATTGATTAATCCAATTATAGATACCACTAAAAAACTTCATAAACCACCAAAGCCAATGGACGAACGTAGCCGGAAACCACGTAACATGTATCCGGGCATTTATTAGAGTCTGGAAGGGGGTCATTTGAGTCTCGGAAAAGGGTCATTTGAGTGAGAGAGAGAGAGAGAGAGAGAAGGAGGAGAGAGAGAGAGAGAAGGGAAAGGAGAGAGAGAAGGGAAGAGAAGCAAGAAGGGGAGGGAGTATAAGGCTAAAGGAAGAGAAGGGGGGTGTAAGGAAAAAAGAGTTAAAAGGGGGGGTGGGGGTGTAAAAGTATAAGCTTATTTACATTTAAATATAGAAGTTAAGTGACATAAGGACAGGCATTTACTAGGTATTTGGTTTTAACTATTGATGGCCATAGAGTGAATTATCTGTAGCCATAGGTTTACGTAGGTATAAGAACACACACATATAGAAGAAGAAGGGGGAAGAAGAAGAAAAGGGACAGGAGGGAGAGTGGGAAGAAGAAGAAAAGGGACAGGAGGGAGAGTGGGAAGGAGGAGGAGAGAGAGAGAGAGAGAGAGAAGGAGGAGAGACAGTAGAAGGTAAAGGTATTGATTAATCCAATTATAGATACCACTAAAAAACTTCATAAACCACCAAAGCCAATGGACGAACGTAGCCGGAAACCACGTAACATGTATCCGGGCATTTATTAGAGTCTGGAAGGGGGTCATTTGAGTCTCGGAAAAGGGTCATTTGAGTGAGAGAGAGAGAGAGAGAGAGAAGGAGGAGAGAGAGAGAGAGAAGGGAAAGGAGAGAGAGAAGGGAAGAGAAGCAAGAAGGGGAGGGAGTATAAGGCTAAAGGAAGAGAAGGGGGGTGTAAGGAAAAAAGAGTTAAAAGGGGGGGTGGGGGTGTAAAAGTATAAGCTTATTTACATTTAAATATAGAAGTTAAGTGACATAAGGACAGGCATTTACTAGGTATTTGGTTTTAACTATTGATGGCCATAGAGTGAATTATCTGTAGCCATAGGTTTACGTAGGTATAAGAACACACACATATAGAAGAAGAAGGGGGAAGAAGAAGAAAAGGGACAGGAGGGAGAGTGGGAAGAAGAAGAAAAGGGACAGGAGGGAGAGTGGGAAGGAGGAGGAGAGAGAGAGAGAGAGAGAGAAGGAGGAGAGACAGTAGAAGGTAAAGGTATTGATTAATCCAATTATAGATACCACTAAAAAACTTCATAAACCACCAAAGCCAATGGACGAACGTAGCCGGAAACCACGTAACATGTATCCGGGCATTTATTAGAGTCTGGAAGGGGGTCATTTGAGTCTCGGAAAAGGGTCATTTGAGTGAGAGAGAGAGAGAGAGAGAAGGAGGAGAGAGAGAGAGAGAAGGGAAAGGAGAGAGAGAAGGGAAGAGAAGCAAGAAGGGGAGGGAGTATAAGGCTAAAGGAAGAGAAGGGGGGTGTAAGGAAAAAAGAGTTAAAAGGGGGGGTGGGGGTGTAAAAGTATAAGCTTATTTACATTTAAATATAGAAGTTAAGTGACATAAGGACAGGCATTTACTAGGTATTTGGTTTTAACTATTGATGGCCATAGAGTGAATTATCTGTAGCCATAGGTTTACGTAGGTATAAGAACACACACATATAGAAGAAGAAGGGGGAAGAAGAAGAAAAGGGACAGGAGGGAGAGTGGGAAGAAGAAGAAAAGGGACAGGAGGGAGAGTGGGAAGGAGGAGGAGAGAGAGAGAGAGAGAGAGAAGGAGGAGAGACAGTAGAAGGTAAAGGTATTGATTAATCCAATTATAGATACCACTAAAAAACTTCATAAACCACCAAAGCCAATGGACGAACGTAGCCGGAAACCACGTAACATGTATCCGGGCATTTATTAGAGTCTGGAAGGGGGTCATTTGAGTCTCGGAAAAGGGTCATTTGAGTGAGAGAGAGAGAGAGAGAGAAGGAGGAGAGAGAGAGAGAGAAGGGAAAGGAGAGAGAGAAGGGAAGAGAAGCAAGAAGGGGAGGGAGTATAAGGCTAAAGGAAGAGAAGGGGGGTGTAAGGAAAAAAGAGTTAAAAGGGGGGGTGGGGGTGTAAAAGTATAAGCTTATTTACATTTAAATATAGAAGTTAAGTGACATAAGGACAGGCATTTACTAGGTATTTGGTTTTAACTATTGATGGCCATAGAGTGAATTATCTGTAGCCATAGGTTTACGTAGGTATAAGAACACACACATATAGAAGAAGAAGGGGGAAGAAGAAGAAAAGGGACAGGAGGGAGAGTGGGAAGAAGAAGAAAAGGGACAGGAGGGAGAGTGGGAAGGAGGAGGAGAGAGAGAGAGAGAGAGAGAAGGAGGAGAGACAGTAGAAGGTAAAGGTATTGATTAATCCAATTATAGATACCACTAAAAAACTTCATAAACCACCAAAGCCAATGGACGAACGTAGCCGGAAACCACGTAACATGTATCCGGGCATTTATTAGAGTCTGGAAGGGGGTCATTTGAGTCTCGGAAAAGGGTCATTTGAGTGAGAGAGAGAGAGAGAGAGAAGGAGGAGAGAGAGAGAGAGAAGGGAAAGGAGAGAGAGAAGGGAAGAGAAGCAAGAAGGGGAGGGAGTATAAGGCTAAAGGAAGAGAAGGGGGGTGTAAGGAAAAAAGAGTTAAAAGGGGGGGTGGGGGTGTAAAAGTATAAGCTTATTTACATTTAAATATAGAAGTTAAGTGACATAAGGACAGGCATTTACTAGGTATTTGGTTTTAACTATTGATGGCCATAGAGTGAATTATCTGTAGCCATAGGTTTACGTAGGTATAAGAACACACACATATAGAAGAAGAAGGGGGAAGAAGAAGAAAAGGGACAGGAGGGAGAGTGGGAAGAAGAAGAAAAGGGACAGGAGGGAGAGTGGGAAGGAGGAGGAGAGAGAGAGAGAGAGAGAGAAGGAGGAGAGACAGTAGAAGGTAAAGGTATTGATTAATCCAATTATAGATACCACTAAAAAACTTCATAAACCACCAAAGCCAATGGACGAACGTAGCCGGAAACCACGTAACATGTATCCGGGCATTTATTAGAGTCTGGAAGGGGGTCATTTGAGTCTCGGAAAAGGGTCATTTGAGTGAGAGAGAGAGAGAGAGAGAAGGAGGAGAGAGAGAGAGAGAAGGGAAAGGAGAGAGAGAAGGGAAGAGAAGCAAGAAGGGGAGGGAGTATAAGGCTAAAGGAAGAGAAGGGGGGTGTAAGGAAAAAAGAGTTAAAAGGGGGGGTGGGGGTGTAAAAGTATAAGCTTATTTACATTTAAATATAGAAGTTAAGTGACATAAGGACAGGCATTTACTAGGTATTTGGTTTTAACTATTGATGGCCATAGAGTGAATTATCTGTAGCCATAGGTTTACGTAGGTATAAGAACACACACATATAGAAGAAGAAGGGGGAAGAAGAAGAAAAGGGACAGGAGGGAGAGTGGGAAGAAGAAGAAAAGGGACAGGAGGGAGAGTGGGAAGGAGGAGGAGAGAGAGAGAGAGAGAGAGAAGGAGGAGAGACAGTAGAAGGTAAAGGTATTGATTAATCCAATTATAGATACCACTAAAAAACTTCATAAACCACCAAAGCCAATGGACGAACGTAGCCGGAAACCACGTAACATGTATCCGGGCATTTATTAGAGTCTGGAAGGGGGTCATTTGAGTCTCGGAAAAGGGTCATTTGAGTGAGAGAGAGAGAGAGAGAGAAGGAGGAGAGAGAGAGAGAGAAGGGAAAGGAGAGAGAGAAGGGAAGAGAAGCAAGAAGGGGAGGGAGTATAAGGCTAAAGGAAGAGAAGGGGGGTGTAAGGAAAAAAGAGTTAAAAGGGGGGGTGGGGGTGTAAAAGTATAAGCTTATTTACATTTAAATATAGAAGTTAAGTGACATAAGGACAGGCATTTACTAGGTATTTGGTTTTAACTATTGATGGCCATAGAGTGAATTATCTGTAGCCATAGGTTTACGTAGGTATAAGAACACACACATATAGAAGAAGAAGGGGGAAGAAGAAGAAAAGGGACAGGAGGGAGAGTGGGAAGAAGAAGAAAAGGGACAGGAGGGAGAGTGGGAAGGAGGAGGAGAGAGAGAGAGAGAGAGAGAAGGAGGAGAGACAGTAGAAGGTAAAGGTATTGATTAATCCAATTATAGATACCACTAAAAAACTTCATAAACCACCAAAGCCAATGGACGAACGTAGCCGGAAACCACGTAACATGTATCCGGGCATTTATTAGAGTCTGGAAGGGGGTCATTTGAGTCTCGGAAAAGGGTCATTTGAGTGAGAGAGAGAGAGAGAGAGAGAAGGAGGAGAGAGAGAGAGAGAAGGGAAAGGAGAGAGAGAAGGGAAGAGAAGCAAGAAGGGGAGGGAGTATAAGGCTAAAGGAAGAGAAGGGGGGTGTAAGGAAAAAAGAGTTAAAAGGGGGGGTGGGGGTGTAAAAGTATAAGCTTATTTACATTTAAATATAGAAGTTAAGTGACATAAGGACAGGCATTTACTAGGTATTTGGTTTTAACTATTGATGGCCATAGAGTGAATTATCTGTAGCCATAGGTTTACGTAGGTATAAGAACACACACATATAGAAGAAGAAGGGGGAAGAAGAAGAAAAGGGACAGGAGGGAGAGTGGGAAGAAGAAGAAAAGGGACAGGAGGGAGAGTGGGAAGGAGGAGGAGAGAGAGAGAGAGAGAGAAGGAGGAGAGACAGTAGAAGGTAAAGGTATTGATTAATCCAATTATAGATACCACTAAAAAACTTCATAAACCACCAAAGCCAATGGACGAACGTAGCCGGAAACCACGTAACATGTATCCGGGCATTTATTAGAGTCTGGAAGGGGGTCATTTGAGTCTCGGAAAAGGGTCATTTGAGTGAGAGAGAGAGAGAGAGAGAAGGAGGAGAGAGAGAGAGAGAGAAGGGAAAGGAGAGAGAGAAGGGAAGAGAAGCAAGAAGGGGAGGGAGTATAAGGCTAAAGGAAGAGAAGGGGGGTGTAAGGAAAAAAGAGTTAAAAGGGGGGGTGGGGGTGTAAAAGTATAAGCTTATTTACATTTAAATATAGAAGTTAAGTGACATAAGGACAGGCATTTACTAGGTATTTGGTTTTAACTATTGATGGCCATAGAGTGAATTATCTGTAGCCATAGGTTTACGTAGGTATAAGAACACACACATATAGAAGAAGAAGGGGGAAGAAGAAGAAAAGGGACAGGAGGGAGAGTGGGAAGAAGAAGAAAAGGGACAGGAGGGAGAGTGGGAAGGAGGAGGAGAGAGAGAGAGAGAGAGAGAAGGAGGAGAGACAGTAGAAGGTAAAGGTATTGATTAATCCAATTATAGATACCACTAAAAAACTTCATAAACCACCAAAGCCAATGGACGAACGTAGCCGGAAACCACGTAACATGTATCCGGGCATTTATTAGAGTCTGGAAGGGGGTCATTTGAGTCTCGGAAAAGGGTCATTTGAGTGAGAGAGAGAGAGAGAGAGAGAAGGAGGAGAGAGAGAGAGAGAGAAGGGAAAGGAGAGAGAGAAGGGAAGAGAAGCAAGAAGGGGAGGGAGTATAAGGCTAAAGGAAGAGAAGGGGGGTGTAAGGAAAAAAGAGTTAAAAGGGGGGGTGGGGGTGTAAAAGTATAAGCTTATTTACATTTAAATATAGAAGTTAAGTGACATAAGGACAGGCATTTACTAGGTATTTGGTTTTAACTATTGATGGCCATAGAGTGAATTATCTGTAGCCATAGGTTTACGTAGGTATAAGAACACACACATATAGAAGAAGAAGGGGGAAGAAGAAGAAAAGGGACAGGAGGGAGAGTGGGAAGAAGAAGAAAAGGGACAGGAGGGAGAGTGGGAAGGAGGAGGAGAGAGAGAGAGAGAGAGAGAGAAGGGAAAGGAGAGACAGTAGAAGGTAAAGGTATTGATTAATCCAATTATAGATACCACTAAAAAACTTCATAAACCACCAAAGCCAATGGACGAACGTAGCCGGAAACCACGTAACATGTATCCGGGCATTTATTAGAGTCTGGAAGGGGGTCATTTGAGTCTCGGAAAAGGGTCATTTGAGTGAGAGAGAGAGAGAGAGAGAAGGAGGAGAGAGAGAGAGAGAAGGGAAAGGAGAGAGAGAAGGGAAGAGAAGCAAGAAGGGGAGGGAGTATAAGGCTAAAGGAAGAGAAGGGGGGTGTAAGGAAAAAAGAGTTAAAAGGGGGGGTGGGGGTGTAAAAGTATAAGCTTATTTACATTTAAATATAGAAGTTAAGTGACATAAGGACAGGCATTTACTAGGTATTTGGTTTTAACTATTGATGGCCATAGAGTGAATTATCTGTAGCCATAGGTTTACGTAGGTATAAGAACACACACATATAGAAGAAGAAGGGGGAAGAAGAAGAAAAGGGACAGGAGGGAGAGTGGGAAGAAGAAGAAAAGGGACAGGAGGGAGAGTGGGAAGGAGGAGGAGAGAGAGAGAGAGAGAGAAGGAGGAGAGACAGTAGAAGGTAAAGGTATTGATTAATCCAATTATAGATACCACTAAAAAACTTCATAAACCACCAAAGCCAATGGACGAACGTAGCCGGAAACCACGTAACATGTATCCGGGCATTTATTAGAGTCTGGAAGGGGGTCATTTGAGTCTCGGAAAAGGGTCATTTGAGTGAGAGAGAGAGAGAGAGAGAAGGAGGAGAGAGAGAGAGAGAGAAGGGAAAGGAGAGAGAGAAGGGAAGAGAAGCAAGAAGGGGAGGGAGTATAAGGCTAAAGGAAGAGAAGGGGGGTGTAAGGAAAAAAGAGTTAAAAGGGGGGGTGGGGGTGTAAAAGTATAAGCTTATTTACATTTAAATATAGAAGTTAAGTGACATAAGGACAGGCATTTACTAGGTATTTGGTTTTAACTATTGATGGCCATAGAGTGAATTATCTGTAGCCATAGGTTTACGTAGGTATAAGAACACACACATATAGAAGAAGAAGGGGGAAGAAGAAGAAAAGGGACAGGAGGGAGAGTGGGAAGAAGAAGAAAAGGGACAGGAGGGAGAGTGGGAAGGAGGAGGAGAGAGAGAGAGAGAGAGAGAAGGAGGAGAGACAGTAGAAGGTAAAGGTATTGATTAATCCAATTATAGATACCACTAAAAAACTTCATAAACCACCAAAGCCAATGGACGAACGTAGCCGGAAACCACGTAACATGTATCCGGGCATTTATTAGAGTCTGGAAGGGGGTCATTTGAGTCTCGGAAAAGGGTCATTTGAGTGAGAGAGAGAGAGAGAGAGAAGGAGGAGAGAGAGAGAGAGAAGGGAAAGGAGAGAGAGAAGGGAAGAGAAGCAAGAAGGGGAGGGAGTATAAGGCTAAAGGAAGAGAAGGGGGGTGTAAGGAAAAAAGAGTTAAAAGGGGGGGTGGGGGTGTAAAAGTATAAGCTTATTTACATTTAAATATAGAAGTTAAGTGACATAAGGACAGGCATTTACTAGGTATTTGGTTTTAACTATTGATGGCCATAGAGTGAATTATCTGTAGCCATAGGTTTACGTAGGTATAAGAACACACACATATAGAAGAAGAAGGGGGAAGAAGAAGAAAAGGGACAGGAGGGAGAGTGGGAAGAAGAAGAAAAGGGACAGGAGGGAGAGTGGGAAGGAGGAGGAGAGAGAGAGAGAGAGAGAAGGAGGAGAGACAGTAGAAGGTAAAGGTATTGATTAATCCAATTATAGATACCACTAAAAAACTTCATAAACCACCAAAGCCAATGGACGAACGTAGCCGGAAACCACGTAACATGTATCCGGGCATTTATTAGAGTCTGGAAGGGGGTCATTTGAGTCTCGGAAAAGGGTCATTTGAGTGAGAGAGAGAGAGAGAGAGAGAAGGAGGAGAGAGAGAGAGAGAAGGGAAAGGAGAGAGAGAAGGGAAGAGAAGCAAGAAGGGGAGGGAGTATAAGGCTAAAGGAAGAGAAGGGGGGTGTAAGGAAAAAAGAGTTAAAAGGGGGGGTGGGGGTGTAAAAGTATAAGCTTATTTACATTTAAATATAGAAGTTAAGTGACATAAGGACAGGCATTTACTAGGTATTTGGTTTTAACTATTGATGGCCATAGAGTGAATTATCTGTAGCCATAGGTTTACGTAGGTATAAGAACACACACATATAGAAGAAGAAGGGGGAAGAAGAAGAAAAGGGACAGGAGGGAGAGTGGGAAGAAGAAGAAAAGGGACAGGAGGGAGAGTGGGAAGGAGGAGGAGAGAGAGAGAGAGAGAGAAGGAGGAGAGACAGTAGAAGGTAAAGGTATTGATTAATCCAATTATAGATACCACTAAAAAACTTCATAAACCACCAAAGCCAATGGACGAACGTAGCCGGAAACCACGTAACATGTATCCGGGCATTTATTAGAGTCTGGAAGGGGGTCATTTGAGTCTCGGAAAAGGGTCATTTGAGTGAGAGAGAGAGAGAGAGAGAGAAGGAGGAGAGAGAGAGAGAGAGAAGGGAAAGGAGAGAGAGAAGGGAAGAGAAGCAAGAAGGGGAGGGAGTATAAGGCTAAAGGAAGAGAAGGGGGGTGTAAGGAAAAAAGAGTTAAAAGGGGGGGTGGGGGTGTAAAAGTATAAGCTTATTTACATTTAAATATAGAAGTTAAGTGACATAAGGACAGGCATTTACTAGGTATTTGGTTTTAACTATTGATGGCCATAGAGTGAATTATCTGTAGCCATAGGTTTACGTAGGTATAAGAACACACACATATAGAAGAAGAAGGGGGAAGAAGAAGAAAAGGGACAGGAGGGAGAGTGGGAAGAAGAAGAAAAGGGACAGGAGGGAGAGTGGGAAGGAGGAGGAGAGAGAGAGAGAGAGAGAGAAGGAGGAGAGACAGTAGAAGGTAAAGGTATTGATTAATCCAATTATAGATACCACTAAAAAACTTCATAAACCACCAAAGCCAATGGACGAACGTAGCCGGAAACCACGTAACATGTATCCGGGCATTTATTAGAGTCTGGAAGGGGGTCATTTGAGTCTCGGAAAAGGGTCATTTGAGTGAGAGAGAGAGAGAGAGAGAGAAGGAGGAGAGAGAGAGAGAGAAGGGAAAGGAGAGAGAGAAGGGAAGAGAAGCAAGAAGGGGAGGGAGTATAAGGCTAAAGGAAGAGAAGGGGGGTGTAAGGAAAAAAGAGTTAAAAGGGGGGGTGGGGGTGTAAAAGTATAAGCTTATTTACATTTAAATATAGAAGTTAAGTGACATAAGGACAGGCATTTACTAGGTATTTGGTTTTAACTATTGATGGCCATAGAGTGAATTATCTGTAGCCATAGGTTTACGTAGGTATAAGAACACACACATATAGAAGAAGAAGGGGGAAGAAGAAGAAAAGGGACAGGAGGGAGAGTGGGAAGAAGAAGAAAAGGGACAGGAGGGAGAGTGGGAAGGAGGAGGAGAGAGAGAGAGAGAGAGAAGGAGGAGAGACAGTAGAAGGTAAAGGTATTGATTAATCCAATTATAGATACCACTAAAAAACTTCATAAACCACCAAAGCCAATGGACGAACGTAGCCGGAAACCACGTAACATGTATCCGGGCATTTATTAGAGTCTGGAAGGGGGTCATTTGAGTCTCGGAAAAGGGTCATTTGAGTGAGAGAGAGAGAGAGAGAGAGAAGGAGGAGAGAGAGAGAGAGAAGGGAAAGGAGAGAGAGAAGGGAAGAGAAGCAAGAAGGGGAGGGAGTATAAGGCTAAAGGAAGAGAAGGGGGGTGTAAGGAAAAAAGAGTTAAAAGGGGGGGTGGGGGTGTAAAAGTATAAGCTTATTTACATTTAAATATAGAAGTTAAGTGACATAAGGACAGGCATTTACTAGGTATTTGGTTTTAACTATTGATGGCCATAGAGTGAATTATCTGTAGCCATAGGTTTACGTAGGTATAAGAACACACACATATAGAAGAAGAAGGGGGAAGAAGAAGAAAAGGGACAGGAGGGAGAGTGGGAAGAAGAAGAAAAGGGACAGGAGGGAGAGTGGGAAGGAGGAGGAGAGAGAGAGAGAGAGAAGGAGGAGAGACAGTAGAAGGTAAAGGTATTGATTAATCCAATTATAGATACCACTAAAAAACTTCATAAACCACCAAAGCCAATGGACGAACGTAGCCGGAAACCACGTAACATGTATCCGGGCATTTATTAGAGTCTGGAAGGGGGTCATTTGAGTCTCGGAAAAGGGTCATTTGAGTGAGAGAGAGAGAGAGAGAGAGAAGGAGGAGAGAGAGAGAGAGAAGGGAAAGGAGAGAGAGAAGGGAAGAGAAGCAAGAAGGGGAGGGAGTATAAGGCTAAAGGAAGAGAAGGGGGGTGTAAGGAAAAAAGAGTTAAAAGGGGGGGTGGGGGTGTAAAAGTATAAGCTTATTTACATTTAAATATAGAAGTTAAGTGACATAAGGACAGGCATTTACTAGGTATTTGGTTTTAACTATTGATGGCCATAGAGTGAATTATCTGTAGCCATAGGTTTACGTAGGTATAAGAACACACACATATAGAAGAAGAAGGGGGAAGAAGAAGAAAAGGGACAGGAGGGAGAGTGGGAAGAAGAAGAAAAGGGACAGGAGGGAGAGTGGGAAGGAGGAGGAGAGAGAGAGAGAGAGAAGGAGGAGAGACAGTAGAAGGTAAAGGTATTGATTAATCCAATTATAGATACCACTAAAAAACTTCATAAACCACCAAAGCCAATGGACGAACGTAGCCGGAAACCACGTAACATGTATCCGGGCATTTATTAGAGTCTGGAAGGGGGTCATTTGAGTCTCGGAAAAGGGTCATTTGAGTGAGAGAGAGAGAGAGAGAGAAGGAGGAGAGAGAGAGAGAGAGAGGGAAAGGAGAGAGAGAAGGGAAGAGAAGCAAGAAGGGGAGGGAGTATAAGGCTAAAGGAAGAGAAGGGGGGTGTAAGGAAAAAAGAGTTAAAAGGGGGGGTGGGGGTGTAAAAGTATAAGCTTATTTACATTTAAATATAGAAGTTAAGTGACATAAGGACAGGCATTTACTAGGTATTTGGTTTTAACTATTGATGGCCATAGAGTGAATTATCTGTAGCCATAGGTTTACGTAGGTATAAGAACACACACATATAGAAGAAGAAGGGGGAAGAAGAAGAAAAGGGACAGGAGGGAGAGTGGGAAGAAGAAGAAAAGGGACAGGAGGGAGAGTGGGAAGGAGGAGGAGAGAGAGAGAGAGAGAAGGAGGAGAGACAGTAGAAGGTAAAGGTATTGATTAATCCAATTATAGATACCACTAAAAAACTTCATAAACCACCAAAGCCAATGGACGAACGTAGCCGGAAACCACGTAACATGTATCCGGGCATTTATTAGAGTCTGGAAGGGGGTCATTTGAGTCTCGGAAAAGGGTCATTTGAGTGAGAGAGAGAGAGAGAGAGAGAAGGAGGAGAGAGAGAGAGAGAGAAGGGAAAGGAGAGAGAGAAGGGAAGAGAAGCAAGAAGGGGAGGGAGTATAAGGCTAAAGGAAGAGAAGGGGGGTGTAAGGAAAAAAGAGTTAAAAGGGGGGGTGGGGGTGTAAAAGTATAAGCTTATTTACATTTAAATATAGAAGTTAAGTGACATAAGGACAGGCATTTACTAGGTATTTGGTTTTAACTATTGATGGCCATAGAGTGAATTATCTGTAGCCATAGGTTTACGTAGGTATAAGAACACACACATATAGAAGAAGAAGGGGGAAGAAGAAGAAAAGGGACAGGAGGGAGAGTGGGAAGAAGAAGAAAAGGGACAGGAGGGAGAGTGGGAAGGAGGAGGAGAGAGAGAGAGAGAGAAGGAGGAGAGACAGTAGAAGGTAAAGGTATTGATTAATCCAATTATAGATACCACTAAAAAACTTCATAAACCACCAAAGCCAATGGACGAACGTAGCCGGAAACCACGTAACATGTATCCGGGCATTTATTAGAGTCTGGAAGGGGGTCATTTGAGTCTCGGAAAAGGGTCATTTGAGTGAGAGAGAGAGAGAGAGAGAAGGAGGAGAGAGAGAGAGAGAGAAGGGAAAGGAGAGAGAGAAGGGAAGAGAAGCAAGAAGGGGAGGGAGTATAAGGCTAAAGGAAGAGAAGGGGGGTGTAAGGAAAAAAGAGTTAAAAGGGGGGGTGGGGGTGTAAAAGTATAAGCTTATTTACATTTAAATATAGAAGTTAAGTGACATAAGGACAGGCATTTACTAGGTATTTGGTTTTAACTATTGATGGCCATAGAGTGAATTATCTGTAGCCATAGGTTTACGTAGGTATAAGAACACACACATATAGAAGAAGAAGGGGGAAGAAGAAGAAAAGGGACAGGAGGGAGAGTGGGAAGAAGAAGAAAAGGGACAGGAGGGAGAGTGGGAAGGAGGAGGAGAGAGAGAGAGAGAGAAGGAGGAGAGACAGTAGAAGGTAAAGGTATTGATTAATCCAATTATAGATACCACTAAAAAACTTCATAAACCACCAAAGCCAATGGACGAACGTAGCCGGAAACCACGTAACATGTATCCGGGCATTTATTAGAGTCTGGAAGGGGGTCATTTGAGTCTCGGAAAAGGGTCATTTGAGTGAGAGAGAGAGAGAGAGAGAAGGAGGAGAGAGAGAGAGAGAAGGGAAAGGAGAGAGAGAAGGGAAGAGAAGCAAGAAGGGGAGGGAGTATAAGGCTAAAGGAAGAGAAGGGGGGTGTAAGGAAAAAAGAGTTAAAAGGGGGGGTGGGGGTGTAAAAGTATAAGCTTATTTACATTTAAATATAGAAGTTAAGTGACATAAGGACAGGCATTTACTAGGTATTTGGTTTTAACTATTGATGGCCATAGAGTGAATTATCTGTAGCCATAGGTTTACGTAGGTATAAGAACACACACATATAGAAGAAGAAGGGGGAAGAAGAAGAAAAGGGACAGGAGGGAGAGTGGGAAGAAGAAGAAAAGGGACAGGAGGGAGAGTGGGAAGGAGGAGGAGAGAGAGAGAGAGAGAAGGAGGAGAGACAGTAGAAGGTAAAGGTATTGATTAATCCAATTATAGATACCACTAAAAAACTTCATAAACCACCAAAGCCAATGGACGAACGTAGCCGGAAACCACGTAACATGTATCCGGGCATTTATTAGAGTCTGGAAGGGGGTCATTTGAGTCTCGGAAAAGGGTCATTTGAGTGAGAGAGAGAGAGAGAGAGAGAAGGAGGAGAGAGAGAGAGAGAAGGGAAAGGAGAGAGAGAAGGGAAGAGAAGCAAGAAGGGGAGGGAGTATAAGGCTAAAGGAAGAGAAGGGGGGTGTAAGGAAAAAAGAGTTAAAAGGGGGGGTGGGGGTGTAAAAGTATAAGCTTATTTACATTTAAATATAGAAGTTAAGTGACATAAGGACAGGCATTTACTAGGTATTTGGTTTTAACTATTGATGGCCATAGAGTGAATTATCTGTAGCCATAGGTTTACGTAGGTATAAGAACACACACATATAGAAGAAGAAGGGGGAAGAAGAAGAAAAGGGACAGGAGGGAGAGTGGGAAGAAGAAGAAAAGGGACAGGAGGGAGAGTGGGAAGGAGGAGGAGAGAGAGAGAGAGAGAAGGAGGAGAGACAGTAGAAGGTAAAGGTATTGATTAATCCAATTATAGATACCACTAAAAAACTTCATAAACCACCAAAGCCAATGGACGAACGTAGCCGGAAACCACGTAACATGTATCCGGGCATTTATTAGAGTCTGGAAGGGGGTCATTTGAGTCTCGGAAAAGGGTCATTTGAGTGAGAGAGAGAGAGAGAGAGAAGGAGGAGAGAGAGAGAGAGAAGGGAAAGGAGAGAGAGAAGGGAAGAGAAGCAAGAAGGGGAGGGAGTATAAGGCTAAAGGAAGAGAAGGGGGGTGTAAGGAAAAAAGAGTTAAAAGGGGGGGTGGGGGTGTAAAAGTATAAGCTTATTTACATTTAAATATAGAAGTTAAGTGACATAAGGACAGGCATTTACTAGGTATTTGGTTTTAACTATTGATGGCCATAGAGTGAATTATCTGTAGCCATAGGTTTACGTAGGTATAAGAACACACACATATAGAAGAAGAAGGGGGAAGAAGAAGAAAAGGGACAGGAGGGAGAGTGGGAAGAAGAAGAAAAGGGACAGGAGGGAGAGTGGGAAGGAGGAGGAGAGAGAGAGAGAGAGAAGGAGGAGAGACAGTAGAAGGTAAAGGTATTGATTAATCCAATTATAGATACCACTAAAAAACTTCATAAACCACCAAAGCCAATGGACGAACGTAGCCGGAAACCACGTAACATGTATCCGGGCATTTATTAGAGTCTGGAAGGGGGTCATTTGAGTCTCGGAAAAGGGTCATTTGAGTGAGAGAGAGAGAGAGAGAGAGAAGGAGGAGAGAGAGAGAGAGAAGGGAAAGGAGAGAGAGAAGGGAAGAGAAGCAAGAAGGGGAGGGAGTATAAGGCTAAAGGAAGAGAAGGGGGGTGTAAGGAAAAAAGAGTTAAAAGGGGGGGTGGGGGTGTAAAAGTATAAGCTTATTTACATTTAAATATAGAAGTTAAGTGACATAAGGACAGGCATTTACTAGGTATTTGGTTTTAACTATTGATGGCCATAGAGTGAATTATCTGTAGCCATAGGTTTACGTAGGTATAAGAACACACACATATAGAAGAAGAAGGGGGAAGAAGAAGAAAAGGGACAGGAGGGAGAGTGGGAAGAAGAAGAAAAGGGACAGGAGGGAGAGTGGGAAGGAGGAGGAGAGAGAGAGAGAGAGAAGGAGGAGAGACAGTAGAAGGTAAAGGTATTGATTAATCCAATTATAGATACCACTAAAAAACTTCATAAACCACCAAAGCCAATGG
>JARPZY010000015.1:1785596-1797351 GCA_036172905.1 Meloidogyne graminicola | reverse complement strand
TACAGATAATTCACTCTATGGCCATCAATAGTTAAAACCAAATACCTAGTAAATGCCTGTCCTTATGTCACTTAACTTCTATATTTAAATGTAAATAAGCTTATACTTTTACACCCCCACCCCCCCTTTTAACTCTTTTTTCCTTACACCCCCCTTCTCTTCCTTTAGCCTTATACTCCCTCCCCTTCTTGCTTCTCTTCCCTTCTCTCTCTCCTTTCCCTTCTCTCTCTCTCTCTCTCCTCCTTCTCTCTCTCTCTCTCTCTCTCACTCAAATGACCCTTTTCCGAGACTCAAATGACCCCCTTCCAGACTCTAATAAATGCCCGGATACATGTTACGTGGTTTCCGGCTACGTTCGTCCATTGGCTTTGGTGGTTTATGAAGTTTTTTAGTGGTATCTATAATTGGATTAATCAATACCTTTACCTTCTACTGTCTCTCCTCCTTCTCTCTCTCTCTCTCTCTCTCTCCTCCTCCTTCCCACTCTCCCTCCTGTCCCTTTTCTTCTTCTTCCCACTCTCCCTCCTGTCCCTTTTCTTCTTCTTCCCACTCTCCCTCCTGTCCCTTTTCTTCTTCTTCCCCCTTCTTCTTCTATATGTGTGTGTTCTTATACCTACGTAAACCTATTGCTACAGATAATTCACTCTATGGCCATCAATAGTTAAAACCAAATACCTAGTAAATGCCTGTCCTTATGTCACTTAACTTCTATATTTAAATGTAAATAAGCTTATACTTTTACACCCCCACCCCCCCTTTTAACTCTTTTTTCCTTACACCCCCCTTCTCTTCCTTTAGCCTTATACTCCCTCCCCTTCTTGCTTCTCTTCCCTTCTCTCTCTCCTTTCCCTTCTCTCTCTCTCTCTCTCCTCCTTCTCTCTCTCTCTCTCTCTCTCACTCAAATGACCCTTTTCCGAGACTCAAATGACCCCCTTCCAGACTCTAATAAATGCCCGGATACATGTTACGTGGTTTCCGGCTACGTTCGTCCATTGGCTTTGGTGGTTTATGAAGTTTTTTAGTGGTATCTATAATTGGATTAATCAATACCTTTACCTTCTACTGTCTCTCCTCCTTCTCTCTCTCTCTCTCTCTCTCTCCTCCTCCTTCCCACTCTCCCTCCTGTCCCTTTTCTTCTTCTTCCCACTCTCCCTCCTGTCCCTTTTCTTCTTCTTCCCACTCTCCCTCCTGTCCCTTTTCTTCTTCTTCCCCCTTCTTCTTCTATATGTGTGTGTTCTTATACCTACGTAAACCTATGGCTACAGATAATTCACTCTATGGCCATCAATAGTTAAAACCAAATACCTAGTAAATGCCTGTCCTTATGTCACTTAACTTCTATATTTAAATGTAAATAAGCTTATACTTTTACACCCCCACCCCCCCTTTTAACTCTTTTTTCCTTACACCCCCCTTCTCTTCCTTTAGCCTTATACTCCCTCCCCTTCTTGCTTCTCTTCCCTTCTCTCTCTCCTTTCCCTTCTCTCTCTCTCTCTCTCCTCCTTCTCTCTCTCTCTCTCTCTCTCACTCAAATGACCCTTTTCCGAGACTCAAATGACCCCCTTCCAGACTCTAATAAATGCCCGGATACATGTTACGTGGTTTCCGGCTACGTTCGTCCATTGGCTTTGGTGGTTTATGAAGTTTTTTAGTGGTATCTATAATTGGATTAATCAATACCTTTACCTTCTACTGTCTCTCCTCCTTCTCTCTCTCTCTCTCTCTCTCTCCTCCTCCTTCCCACTCTCCCTCCTGTCCCTTTTCTTCTTCTTCCCACTCTCCCTCCTGTCCCTTTTCTTCTTCTTCCCACTCTCCCTCCTGTCCCTTTTCTTCTTCTTCCCCCTTCTTCTTCTATATGTGTGTGTTCTTATACCTACGTAAACCTATTGCTACAGATAATTCACTCTATGGCCATCAATAGTTAAAACCAAATACCTAGTAAATGCCTGTCCTTATGTCACTTAACTTCTATATTTAAATGTAAATAAGCTTATACTTTTACACCCCCACCCCCCCTTTTAACTCTTTTTTCCTTACACCCCCCTTCTCTTCCTTTAGCCTTATACTCCCTCCCCTTCTTGCTTCTCTTCCCTTCTCTCTCTCCTTTCCCTTCTCTCTCTCTCTCTCTCCTCCTTCTCTCTCTCTCTCTCTCTCTCACTCAAATGACCCTTTTCCGAGACTCAAATGACCCCCTTCCAGACTCTAATAAATGCCCGGATACATGTTACGTGGTTTCCGGCTACGTTCGTCCATTGGCTTTGGTGGTTTATGAAGTTTTTTAGTGGTATCTATAATTGGATTAATCAATACCTTTACCTTCTACTGTCTCTCCTCCTTCTCTCTCTCTCTCTCTCTCTCTCCTCCTCCTTCCCACTCTCCCTCCTGTCCCTTTTCTTCTTCTTCCCACTCTCCCTCCTGTCCCTTTTCTTCTTCTTCCCACTCTCCCTCCTGTCCCTTTTCTTCTTCTTCCCCCTTCTTCTTCTATATGTGTGTGTTCTTATACCTACGTAAACCTATGGCTACAGATAATTCACTCTATGGCCATCAATAGTTAAAACCAAATACCTAGTAAATGCCTGTCCTTATGTCACTTAACTTCTATATTTAAATGTAAATAAGCTTATACTTTTACACCCCCACCCCCCCTTTTAACTCTTTTTTCCTTACACCCCCCTTCTCTTCCTTTAGCCTTATACTCCCTCCCCTTCTTGCTTCTCTTCCCTTCTCTCTCTCCTTTCCCTTCTCTCTCTCTCTCTCTCCTCCTTCTCTCTCTCTCTCTCTCTCTCACTCAAATGACCCTTTTCCGAGACTCAAATGACCCCCTTCCAGACTCTAATAAATGCCCGGATACATGTTACGTGGTTTCCGGCTACGTTCGTCCATTGGCTTTGGTGGTTTATGAAGTTTTTTAGTGGTATCTATAATTGGATTAATCAATACCTTTACCTTCTACTGTCTCTCCTCCTTCTCTCTCTCTCTCTCTCTCTCTCCTCCTCCTTCCCACTCTCCCTCCTGTCCCTTTTCTTCTTCTTCCCACTCTCCCTCCTGTCCCTTTTCTTCTTCTTCCCACTCTCCCTCCTGTCCCTTTTCTTCTTCTTCCCCCTTCTTCTTCTATATGTGTGTGTTCTTATACCTACGTAAACCTATGGCTACAGATAATTCACTCTATGGCCATCAATAGTTAAAACCAAATACCTAGTAAATGCCTGTCCTTATGTCACTTAACTTCTATATTTAAATGTAAATAAGCTTATACTTTTACACCCCCACCCCCCCTTTTAACTCTTTTTTCCTTACACCCCCCTTCTCTTCCTTTAGCCTTATACTCCCTCCCCTTCTTGCTTCTCTTCCCTTCTCTCTCTCCTTTCCCTTCTCTCTCTCTCTCTCTCCTCCTTCTCTCTCTCTCTCTCTCTCTCACTCAAATGACCCTTTTCCGAGACTCAAATGACCCCCTTCCAGACTCTAATAAATGCCCGGATACATGTTACGTGGTTTCCGGCTACGTTCGTCCATTGGCTTTGGTGGTTTATGAAGTTTTTTAGTGGTATCTATAATTGGATTAATCAATACCTTTACCTTCTACTGTCTCTCCTCCTTCTCTCTCTCTCTCTCTCTCTCTCCTCCTCCTTCCCACTCTCCCTCCTGTCCCTTTTCTTCTTCTTCCCACTCTCCCTCCTGTCCCTTTTCTTCTTCTTCCCACTCTCCCTCCTGTCCCTTTTCTTCTTCTTCCCCCTTCTTCTTCTATATGTGTGTGTTCTTATACCTACGTAAACCTATGGCTACAGATAATTCACTCTATGGCCATCAATAGTTAAAACCAAATACCTAGTAAATGCCTGTCCTTATGTCACTTAACTTCTATATTTAAATGTAAATAAGCTTATACTTTTACACCCCCACCCCCCCTTTTAACTCTTTTTTCCTTACACCCCCCTTCTCTTCCTTTAGCCTTATACTCCCTCCCCTTCTTGCTTCTCTTCCCTTCTCTCTCTCCTTTCCCTTCTCTCTCTCTCTCTCTCCTCCTTCTCTCTCTCTCTCTCTCTCTCACTCAAATGACCCTTTTCCGAGACTCAAATGACCCCCTTCCAGACTCTAATAAATGCCCGGATACATGTTACGTGGTTTCCGGCTACGTTCGTCCATTGGCTTTGGTGGTTTATGAAGTTTTTTAGTGGTATCTATAATTGGATTAATCAATACCTTTACCTTCTACTGTCTCTCCTCCTTCTCTCTCTCTCTCTCTCTCTCTCCTCCTCCTTCCCACTCTCCCTCCTGTCCCTTTTCTTCTTCTTCCCACTCTCCCTCCTGTCCCTTTTCTTCTTCTTCCCACTCTCCCTCCTGTCCCTTTTCTTCTTCTTCCCCCTTCTTCTTCTATATGTGTGTGTTCTTATACCTACGTAAACCTATGGCTACAGATAATTCACTCTATGGCCATCAATAGTTAAAACCAAATACCTAGTAAATGCCTGTCCTTATGTCACTTAACTTCTATATTTAAATGTAAATAAGCTTATACTTTTACACCCCCACCCCCCCTTTTAACTCTTTTTTCCTTACACCCCCCTTCTCTTCCTTTAGCCTTATACTCCCTCCCCTTCTTGCTTCTCTTCCCTTCTCTCTCTCCTTTCCCTTCTCTCTCTCTCTCTCTCCTCCTTCTCTCTCTCTCTCTCTCTCTCACTCAAATGACCCTTTTCCGAGACTCAAATGACCCCCTTCCAGACTCTAATAAATGCCCGGATACATGTTACGTGGTTTCCGGCTACGTTCGTCCATTGGCTTTGGTGGTTTATGAAGTTTTTTAGTGGTATCTATAATTGGATTAATCAATACCTTTACCTTCTACTGTCTCTCCTCCTTCTCTCTCTCTCTCTCTCTCTCTCCTCCTCCTTCCCACTCTCCCTCCTGTCCCTTTTCTTCTTCTTCCCACTCTCCCTCCTGTCCCTTTTCTTCTTCTTCCCACTCTCCCTCCTGTCCCTTTTCTTCTTCTTCCCCCTTCTTCTTCTATATGTGTGTGTTCTTATACCTACGTAAACCTATGGCTACAGATAATTCACTCTATGGCCATCAATAGTTAAAACCAAATACCTAGTAAATGCCTGTCCTTATGTCACTTAACTTCTATATTTAAATGTAAATAAGCTTATACTTTTACACCCCCACCCCCCCTTTTAACTCTTTTTTCCTTACACCCCCCTTCTCTTCCTTTAGCCTTATACTCCCTCCCCTTCTTGCTTCTCTTCCCTTCTCTCTCTCCTTTCCCTTCTCTCTCTCTCTCTCTCCTCCTTCTCTCTCTCTCTCTCTCTCTCACTCAAATGACCCTTTTCCGAGACTCAAATGACCCCCTTCCAGACTCTAATAAATGCCCGGATACATGTTACGTGGTTTCCGGCTACGTTCGTCCATTGGCTTTGGTGGTTTATGAAGTTTTTTAGTGGTATCTATAATTGGATTAATCAATACCTTTACCTTCTACTGTCTCTCCTCCTTCTCTCTCTCTCTCTCTCTCTCTCCTCCTCCTTCCCACTCTCCCTCCTGTCCCTTTTCTTCTTCTTCCCACTCTCCCTCCTGTCCCTTTTCTTCTTCTTCCCACTCTCCCTCCTGTCCCTTTTCTTCTTCTTCCCCCTTCTTCTTCTATATGTGTGTGTTCTTATACCTACGTAAACCTATTGCTACAGATAATTCACTCTATGGCCATCAATAGTTAAAACCAAATACCTAGTAAATGCCTGTCCTTATGTCACTTAACTTCTATATTTAAATGTAAATAAGCTTATACTTTTACACCCCCACCCCCCCTTTTAACTCTTTTTTCCTTACACCCCCCTTCTCTTCCTTTAGCCTTATACTCCCTCCCCTTCTTGCTTCTCTTCCCTTCTCTCTCTCCTTTCCCTTCTCTCTCTCTCTCTCTCCTCCTTCTCTCTCTCTCTCTCTCTCTCACTCAAATGACCCTTTTCCGAGACTCAAATGACCCCCTTCCAGACTCTAATAAATGCCCGGATACATGTTACGTGGTTTCCGGCTACGTTCGTCCATTGGCTTTGGTGGTTTATGAAGTTTTTTAGTGGTATCTATAATTGGATTAATCAATACCTTTACCTTCTACTGTCTCTCCTCCTTCTCTCTCTCTCTCTCTCTCTCTCCTCCTCCTTCCCACTCTCCCTCCTGTCCCTTTTCTTCTTCTTCCCACTCTCCCTCCTGTCCCTTTTCTTCTTCTTCCCACTCTCCCTCCTGTCCCTTTTCTTCTTCTTCCCCCTTCTTCTTCTATATGTGTGTGTTCTTATACCTACGTAAACCTATGGCTACAGATAATTCACTCTATGGCCATCAATAGTTAAAACCAAATACCTAGTAAATGCCTGTCCTTATGTCACTTAACTTCTATATTTAAATGTAAATAAGCTTATACTTTTACACCCCCACCCCCCCTTTTAACTCTTTTTTCCTTACACCCCCCTTCTCTTCCTTTAGCCTTATACTCCCTCCCCTTCTTGCTTCTCTTCCCTTCTCTCTCTCCTTTCCCTTCTCTCTCTCTCTCTCTCCTCCTTCTCTCTCTCTCTCTCTCTCTCACTCAAATGACCCTTTTCCGAGACTCAAATGACCCCCTTCCAGACTCTAATAAATGCCCGGATACATGTTACGTGGTTTCCGGCTACGTTCGTCCATTGGCTTTGGTGGTTTATGAAGTTTTTTAGTGGTATCTATAATTGGATTAATCAATACCTTTACCTTCTACTGTCTCTCCTCCTTCTCTCTCTCTCTCTCTCTCTCTCCTCCTCCTTCCCACTCTCCCTCCTGTCCCTTTTCTTCTTCTTCCCACTCTCCCTCCTGTCCCTTTTCTTCTTCTTCCCACTCTCCCTCCTGTCCCTTTTCTTCTTCTTCCCCCTTCTTCTTCTATATGTGTGTGTTCTTATACCTACGTAAACCTATGGCTACAGATAATTCACTCTATGGCCATCAATAGTTAAAACCAAATACCTAGTAAATGCCTGTCCTTATGTCACTTAACTTCTATATTTAAATGTAAATAAGCTTATACTTTTACACCCCCACCCCCCCTTTTAACTCTTTTTTCCTTACACCCCCCTTCTCTTCCTTTAGCCTTATACTCCCTCCCCTTCTTGCTTCTCTTCCCTTCTCTCTCTCCTTTCCCTTCTCTCTCTCTCTCTCCTCCTTCTCTCTCTCTCTCTCTCTCTCACTCAAATGACCCTTTTCCGAGACTCAAATGACCCCCTTCCAGACTCTAATAAATGCCCGGATACATGTTACGTGGTTTCCGGCTACGTTCGTCCATTGGCTTTGGTGGTTTATGAAGTTTTTTAGTGGTATCTATAATTGGATTAATCAATACCTTTACCTTCTACTGTCTCTCCTCCTTCTCTCTCTCTCTCTCTCTCTCTCCTCCTCCTTCCCACTCTCCCTCCTGTCCCTTTTCTTCTTCTTCCCACTCTCCCTCCTGTCCCTTTTCTTCTTCTTCCCACTCTCCCTCCTGTCCCTTTTCTTCTTCTTCCCCCTTCTTCTTCTATATGTGTGTGTTCTTATACCTACGTAAACCTATGGCTACAGATAATTCACTCTATGGCCATCAATAGTTAAAACCAAATACCTAGTAAATGCCTGTCCTTATGTCACTTAACTTCTATATTTAAATGTAAATAAGCTTATACTTTTACACCCCCACCCCCCCTTTTAACTCTTTTTTCCTTACACCCCCCTTCTCTTCCTTTAGCCTTATACTCCCTCCCCTTCTTGCTTCTCTTCCCTTCTCTCTCTCCTTTCCCTTCTCTCTCTCTCTCTCTCCTCCTTCTCTCTCTCTCTCTCTCTCTCACTCAAATGACCCTTTTCCGAGACTCAAATGACCCCCTTCCAGACTCTAATAAATGCCCGGATACATGTTACGTGGTTTCCGGCTACGTTCGTCCATTGGCTTTGGTGGTTTATGAAGTTTTTTAGTGGTATCTATAATTGGATTAATCAATACCTTTACCTTCTACTGTCTCTCCTCCTTCTCTCTCTCTCTCTCTCTCTCTCCTCCTCCTTCCCACTCTCCCTCCTGTCCCTTTTCTTCTTCTTCCCACTCTCCCTCCTGTCCCTTTTCTTCTTCTTCCCACTCTCCCTCCTGTCCCTTTTCTTCTTCTTCCCCCTTCTTCTTCTATATGTGTGTGTTCTTATACCTACGTAAACCTATGGCTACAGATAATTCACTCTATGGCCATCAATAGTTAAAACCAAATACCTAGTAAATGCCTGTCCTTATGTCACTTAACTTCTATATTTAAATGTAAATAAGCTTATACCTTTGAAACTAGTAATAAGCAATTGCCTGAGAAGAAGTTAAAAGAAAATCCACCATTTATTTTTACAACCACTACCTTCACTACCGTACACCCTTACAATATACCTTCCGTTCTTACTACAGACCTTAACTACTTTATATTTCTTACTACCGTCTCATTTATTACTTGCCTCTAAATCACTATTTTTTTACTTACACCTTTACACAATAACATTGAATTCACTTACAGAATCTTTTTACCATCCCTAAACCTTTACTACCGTACACCTTCACACCGTTTTATTTTCCTTCACATCTTCGTACACTACCCTCCTTACTACCGTACACCTAGTCTTTACCCCCATACTATAGTCAAATAAACTCCTCCTTTTGTACCTTTCTACAGTACCACTTTACTTACCCTTTTACCTCTTCTACTTTCCCCCGCCCTTAGACTGCTTTCCCCTCCCACACTTTACAACTTGACGCCATCTTTACTTGTCCTTACTTCCCTTCAACACCTATTAGTTACGGTACTCACAAACTCACTTACTATACAGTACACCTCCCACTTCTTTCTCCTTTACATTCTTCTCTGCTTACCCTTTCACTTCCCTGCTTCGAACTCTTTCACCTACCGAACTACAAACACTTACCTTCTTCACTACTTCCCTTTTCTCTTTATTATTCTACTTAATACCTACAAGCTTTTAATCCCTTCAACCACTTCTTACCGCACTTTAACTAAATACCATTAGACAGACAAAGATATCCTTACTTGCCTGAACCCTCTCAAATACTTCCCTTTCTCTTTTTACATATTTCCACCTTTTGGGCAATTTCCCCTTCTTACCGTACACAAACCACATCCTTTTGAACTACACAGCAACTTGCAGCTACTTCTCCTCTACCTTCACTTCCCTCATACCAACTTTTTTGTAATTATGCTATTTCGCATACCCTTATAACAATTCATGCCCTCAGGCATCAGAAACCACCCAACCTTCCCCTAGGATTTCCCTTTATTACATTTGAAACCCTTGGAATTATTGCATAGGTTGTAAACCTTTCACAACAAATGCCATTCTACTTCTTCTCTTCTCTACCTTTCAGTCTTTCTTCTCTCCTTTTCTCTGCTTTTCAGTCTTTTTCTCTTCTTTTCCTCTAACCTACACTACTTCGCTTCTTTGCAAACCTGTCCCTTTACATCCAACTCTTGCTTGAACTTCTTCTCACCTTTGAACAATGCGAAAGCCCTGGAAAAATTACAAAGATCAGAATTTGTACAAAAAAATAAATTAAACAATTGAACTGACCCACTTCTTTCTTTCAGGTGTTCATCACATTTCCTTCCTGCTGCCTAGTCTACTTTGTGCCATTGCAAACGCTGATCTGATTAATTTAATTATAGCTAAATATTTACAACACAAACCTTTCACAGAACACTCCGATCACTACACCACCAGCATTACAAGCCAATCCCTCCAGGACACGCATTTCTCCTCTTACATCCCCAAATAACCTGTTCCCTTGTAATCTTGTTCCTCCTTGATCTTCAGCTAAACCTCCAGTAATTGCTCATCTTTTACCTGTAAAAACAAATATAAACAAAACTAAACTTAACAAACCTGACAACCATGCGAATCTCCACCTGTAGCATTGTTAAGGCTTTGGAACCACTTCCTTCTGTTGTTGACATTGTAGAGCATCTTGTTTTGACACCTGTAAATATAAAAAATATTAACCTGATTTAAAGACAAATGCTGTAAATTTGTCGCTTTTATACCTTTTCATCCCTTACTACAAAAACCACTTATTCCTCCCCTAAACCCTCACTAAATGCTCCGTAAACCTATAAAAGCAAACCTTGTTCAAACTCTTCATTAGACTCTTCTTTAGTTTCTTCTAATGCTTCACATGCCTGTTCTTCTTCCTCTTCCAATTCATTATGCTTCTGTCCCTCTCCATACCTCCAGAATTAAAGCCTAAACCTGTAAAAGCTGTCAGATGTTCCTTCTCACATCTCCACGTTCCTTCTCTTGCTTTGCGCAAACATCTTTAGCTTGCTGTGTACATGCCTGGAAAAACAACATGTTTACTGAGGTTTTACTGAAACTTCTCCTGCAAGTGAGGTGTCATTCAACCATTTTGCATTTTTCCCCCGAAAAAATCGGTTTTCTCCCTGTATTCTTTGTTACACTCCCGGACGTTAATTCGGTCCCTATGCTCTAAAAACTCTCCCCAGAGAAACTTTAACTTCCGGAATGACACCTCAAATGCTAGAATTACAGCATCAGTAAAAACAATCCCACGGTCCCAAATTTCTTTATGCTAAATAAAAGAACAAATCTACAATGTTACCTTAGATTGTCCAGTCGAAATTCACCCATTAGACAATCACAGCATCTCGAAAAACTCCTTCGATTACCTGACAACCTTTAGTCCCTTTTTAAGCTTGCAAACTTTTAAATTACAAAAATATTTTATTCATAAAAATTTAAATAAAACGTAAAATTCATTCCATACACAATTAACATTTCTTCGTTCTTTTTTGAATCACAATTGCTGCCGTTGCATAGCCAGAGTAAACACAAACAGAATTTGCCGTGGCTCGACAAACGCCCCCGGCATCGGAACGCAATCCATGAGCATGTTCCAGCAACCGTGTAGACCCGATCCAGAGAACTCGACTCCAAAAGGACCTGATCCAGAGAACTCGACTCGCCAGAAGACCTGATCCAGAGAACTCGACTCGCCAAAGGACCCGATCCAGAGAACTCGACTCCGCAGAGAAGGTTCTGAGAACACGGGGCCCTTGACCGGATGAAGGTTCTGAGAACACGTGGCCCTTACGAGTCTGAACAGTGACAGAGGTTCTGAGAACACGTGGCCCTTGATCAAAGAAGGTTCTGAGAACACGGGGCCCATCATAAGTTGACCAGAAGCACCGCCCTCAAAAGCATTCTTGTCCGAAGTCGTTCGGAGCAGCGTAAGAGCTGCATCTCAGCCACAATCAAATTCTAAACATTATTCATAAATGCATGAAAAAATTAATAAAACCTGTTAAACTCTCGAAATTGATTGTTTGAGGACGTGGAAAAAGCCAATGCACGTCCTTAAAAGCCTCAGAAAAATCCACATATCCATGGCTAGAAGTTCAACCGCAGATGCCTTCCAATTGTATAAGCTTCATCAGATTCTAAAAATCAAAAATAATTGATTTAAATAAATTAAAATTAAACCGTTTAATGGCTGCCATTAACTAAACGCTCTTTTTCTCTTCTTTTTCATTTTTTGTTCTCTCTTTCCTTTCTTCTTTTTATTGTTGTTATGCATCTTCGCACATTGCCATTTAGCCACTTTGTCACTAAAAAACAAAACATTATTAAAAATTAAAATTTTCCCATAAAGACTTTAACAGATTTACTAGAATTTAAATCATAATTTAAGTAAAATTGTTTTTTAAATTAGTAATATCACGTA